>VZSG01000005.1:3157893-3170650 GCA_013398315.1 Nothoprocta pentlandii
ACAGTATATAGTCTTTTCCATGGGAAGGAGTAATGTCTATATAGTGCAGATTGTATTTGTCTCTTCTTCCCCTGTAGAATGAAACCGTTTGCTTTGACTGTAGTTTTTCCCACTTTGCACTACTTCTTAGTGATCTTCTTCTTTTTATGCAGCTCCTTTATTTCTTCTTTTCATAAATATTTCCCTCCCCAATTTAAGTATAAAAATACATACATTGATTTTAGCCCATTAAAAAAACTCTCCCCCACACTTTATTTTTTCCCGTATTCTCTGGTGCTCTGACTTTCATCCTGTCCGGTCCATGACTCCCTTTGCTAAAAATCTCCTATTGGTTTTACAGATCTCATGAATCAAAATAAACCCAGTTATTGAATGTGATGCGTACAAAGCATGCTTACACCAAAGCTTACCCTTTCTCTGAAGCGCTCAACTTTTGCTTCTGCATTTGAACAAGAGGCATTACTCCTCGGAACAGGGATTACCCGCACCAGTAGCGGATTCTGGATTGGGCTTTTCATTTGCTGTGTGTGATCATCCTGGAAGAATTAGTTTGCAAATTGTCTGCAAGCAAAGCAGGAGGAGACAAGCCCTCCCTGCTCTCTAAGTTGCCTTGGGATGGGCTTGCAAGGCGGGCATTGGCCTGGCCAGGGACATGAGCAGGGTCCGCAGCCCCTTGGCTCCTTTGGCCAGGCTCCTGGGAAGGCTGAGGGATGGGGCTTTCACCTCCCTGGCACCTCTGCCCGTGTCCTTCATGGCTACTTGAACCATGAAGCTGCAGCAGCAGCTTAACTAGCAGCTGGATAGAGAGTAGGTTCCGTCTGTACCTCCCACTGCTGCAGTGCCGCTTCCCTCCCTGTCCCTTTTAGTCCCACCCTAAACACATCTGTGCAGGCTCAGGTGTGCAGGCAGGACATCTAGGGTGCAGAGCACATTCAGCAGCCTGATGACCTCAAATGAGACAAGCTGAGATTGATCTTGACCTATTTTCCTGGTTTGGAGGCATCTACCTCCTCCTCTCCTTTTTCTTCAGTGGAAATTTAATGTCCACACTCCCTTGGGATTCTGGCCCCAGAGTTGCAGCAGGCAGTGCCTGGAAAGCAACGTGGATGGTGAAGCCTCCAAGCAGATGTTGTAGAACTGCAGTGGAGGTCAGGACAGAGAGGAAGGTAATTTGGTCACGAGAATCGTTGTCCTCCACAGAACTTCACACTGATCAGAAGGCCCTTCATACTTCCAACAGTATACATGGACACATCATTATATAGCTATCAGTCCTCTACTGCAGTTTATCACTTAAATGTTTAAGTATTTCATTAAATTCTGATATTAAATTCTGATATACAACATGTCAACCAATGTTATAAACTTAAGATGATCCATTTTAACATTTTCATAAGACACTATTTCTTCCTCTGTGACATGTGGCAGCAGCCAAGAGGCAGCAGTGCTTTGGCTGAGAGGATGTTGTCTGGCTGGCTGCTACACACACTGACTGGCTTGCAGGCTGCTGCCTAGCCAAATATCTGGATTCTATCAGTATTTCTGTCATGCCATTAAGTTTCATGAAACTCCCATGATCATAATTGGTTAGAGACTTCTGATTCACTTCGAACTTGACTAAGGTTTGACTGCTCTTTTATTTTATTTCTTTATTTTCCTGTGGATAAAAGGCAGAGAATGTGACTATGTGAGCCTTGCTCTTTAAAAATGCAGGCTAAAAAAGACAGTTCTTATTCTCAAGAGAAAATGTTAGGAAAAGGCTATCTTTGGAATGTTGTACAAGAAATAACAGAGAGTTCAGCTGTGCAAGAAATTACACTCAAGCTGTCACTTTGTGGAGGGAAATCACAGAAAAAAAAGAGTCACTTGCTCTTCAAAGCATTTAAAGACTCGGTTGAAAATCTGTATCTGAAATTTTCAGCTTTGTCCTGATTGATACTAAGCTTTTCTTTTCTAAGCGAGAGACTGTAGGCACTTATTTTCAGGTACAACAACCTCTCAAGCTGAGAATCAGCATGGGGCATACATTCAGATAATTTTATACGTGAAAGGGCATATGGGCATGTGCACACTTTGGGTGCTCAATATTTAATGTATTATAGTCCATAAACTTCACAGTCAATTGTAGATTTTTCCTCTTTTTCTCAGCATCTCATTTTCTTTGCCTCTCTCAGTGTACATTTTGGCTCCTTTTGCCTTCATTTTCCTCTCTGCACAGTATTGATTCTAAAGCTTGTTTTACAGTCATTTTCTCATAGCAACACGTGCTGAACAACTTCTAATACCAGAACTTGCATTCAGAAACCATGAGAATATGTGGCATTTTTTGGATTCAGTTGCAGTTTCTTAAATGCCTTCAACAGTCAAAACTAGACTTCAGCTCTGTTTCTACAGATCCAAACCAACCCCAGATTAGAATACTTCATTAGGAGAAAATAGCTGAAAGTGTGTTTTCAGATACTATTTATTTTAGGCTTATGACCAGTGAGTCTGATAAAATCATTGTGCCTGATTCTGTCTCCATTGTGCAGTCTTAGTCCTAAAGGGCAGTAAAGACTACAGTGAGGCAAATGTTGTTTATATCAAGTATAGACATTTAGATATTTATTTGAAACTTTTAAATCAGTTTATGCATCAACTTTCAAATGGTGAGACTGTAAACATCTCTGGAATTATTTTCTCAAATGTTCTTTTGCACAGAAACCCTCCAAATCCAGTTTTAATAAGATCGTTATGTGGCCTGAAGGTAAGGAGGGTGGAGGATGAAAACCTAGTTTTGGTTCTGCTGCTCTCATTCTGCAGGGCTTTGCTTTCTTGCTTTTAAAATCGGGCCAGACTGTATTAAACAAACTTTATCACACAGCTTCTGTGTAAGAAACCTCGTGTAGCCAGTGGATGCTTGTGTAGCACATCAGTCATATAAAATGCTGGTAAAAAAGCAAAATAAGCACTCATTGAAAACTGTGGGCATTCATAACGGACTCACAGGTCAGCTTGTACTATTGAAATTGCTTCCATCCCAGATCTAGACTGCTGTGTGTATTCTGCTTTTGTTTTACACTGAAGTTATGTAAACTGTTATGGTTCCTTAGGCAGAAAAAATATGAATCATAAAGAAATAACCACTGTAAGAATATTTCAAAAGAAAAGCTTTTCTGTGGTCTTACTGCAGAACCAGGGATATGACCGTTGTGAGAAATCAGTGCCAGGAATACTCACAGATATATTTTAAGGTGCTTTTTTGTTGTTGTTTTTTCCCTTTGAGGGGATTTGTGTGGTGATTTAGAGCCTGGCTCCCCTTGGGGTTGCTGCGAGCCAGAGAAGCACGCGGGGCTCAGTCTGAGTTCTTACGGACACAGGCTCAGGGCAGAGTTTGCAAGTGCCTCTTGTCCTACAGAAATGGGCAGAAAATCTGCTTGGTGGCTTTTCTGAACGGAAGCTGGCACAAGCCTCACACACAAATGTTAAATACACACATGAAGTGGAAAAGGGAGCTAGGCAAGTGAGGAAGCTGGAAGAAAATGTAACTGGTAGTGAAAAAACCACTGCTGACCCTCCCCAGCCCTGCTCTCCTTCTTATGCTCGTCTCAGGGTGAGGATACACATCAGCTGTTTTCTTTAGCAGTTTAGTCAGCTCCCCACATACAGATTTAAATTCAGCTGAATCACCTTGTAACTTGCTGAGTTCTTGTGAGCTGGTATCATTCCTAAATCAGAATGCCCGAAATTAATCTCTCTTGCTTTCTGTCTCTAATAATCTCTCTGCTCTTTGTAATACCTTTGCAATACTTACTGCACAATTTAAAGATTTATTAGCTCTTTCTTCATTTTATTCTGCTAGGGTCAGAATGTTTTTCTTGCTGGAATGTCAAAGCTAAGGGAAAGCTCTCCCTGAAATTCCCAGACATGCAAAACTCACAACTAGGAATATTGCTTCATGCCTGAGGTCTTGCACATTGAATGAGTTTGAAAACAGTTCCAAGATTTTCCTGCTCGTATTGCAGTGCTGCAGTGTTTAACCACACTGACAGGAAGGAGGACCAGTGGATGATTAATTTTGAAACAAAACATTCCTGCTAGCTCTCTGCTGCTAAATGGAAGTTGTGGTGACTGAGGCATTTTTTGAGAACATTTCAAAGTGAGATATATCTATCCCATGACAACACTCTATTATCATGACTTTTTATGGTATACCTTTAATAATAAATAACCTTTGTATAATAGTTCTCATATGACGGAATTTGTCACAAAAGTGAAAAGAAGCTACTTTACTATTTCTGAAGCAAGTACATTCCTATCTTTTTTATTTTTTTCCAGTATGCCTTTTCCTGTTCCTCATCCAATCAGCCAAGAAAAAGCATCCATTAACAATACAGCTAAACTTCCAGGTCACATAATCATCTATGTCAGGTACATCACCAAGCAGATTTACAGAATTTAAGGTAATGATTTATAGTCGGGTAACAACTTTTTTTCAACTTTAAAAGGCTGTCTCTCAGGAATTCTGATTAAAGTTCTATTGCACTGATTTAGTGGGAATTTAAGATTCAAGAATATGTGCAGGGTTGCTTGATATATATTTAATTTGGTAAATATTTTACATTTATTTAAAGCAGCAGCTGTTTTGTTTTATGTATTTAATCAATGTAGTGTTTTGTAAAGCTATTCTGCACTTCAGTTCAGGCTTAATGTTTACTTTAGAGTAGAAAAAATGTTCATCTCTGCTCCAGTACTTACAATACACTTTCTGTCCTGCCATACCTCGGGATAAGTGCATTTGCAAATAGAAAATACAGATGGAAAGAAGGGAAAAATAAATTACCAGTTTTAGTGCCTCATTTTAAAAACACATCTCAAAGTTCTAATAGAAACAACTGAAAAAGGATTTTAGCACTGATTAGGGGGAGAGACAAAACGATATGTATCCCGCAAAGGCCAATGAGCCCAACTGTGCTCGAGCTTAGACTTTAATCTCAAGGAAGGTAGCGATGTTGATACTGCCAGTAGGGTCCATGCACACAAAGGCTGAGAGAGCGACCACCCAAAGTGATGCATTTCAGTACTGGAGATGTACAGAGACCTGTATCAGTTGACCCCAGCCTGTGACCAGCAGAGTAAAGAGTCACTAACTAGAAAGGTAACTCAGGCCATGCTTTTCTGTGGCTTTTTAAAGCAGCATAAGCACCTTATAATGAATGCAAAATTTTCTCAGTAACCAAGTGCAACTGTGATGGGATTGGGAGGCCGGGGGGTTCCTCTGGGCAAACCTCCTTGCAGCAGCGAGTTGCTGAGCTGCTCTTTAATGCAGTGCCATCTGCAATGGCACACAGCAAACAGGCTGGACTGGCAGGAAATATCACAGTGCTCTGTGTGATATTTAAAAGCGTGTGTGTGCAGCTCCTCACTGCTTACATCATCAAAATCATAAGTTTCAGCATCTGTTACTGTGCATCTTAAAATAGGGATGGAAAAGCAGGGGAGAAAGCAGTTCTACAATGGCAGCAAGACAGTATTAAGATTTTAATATGCACCAGATCAGATCAGCTTTCCCTGGCCCTAAAAGAGGTGCTGACAATGGTGTTGTCGGGCTGCTTTTCCATGCTCTAAGCAAGTATGCTGCTTGGGATGCACAGATAAGATGCTGCCTCACTTAATTTATGTTACTGCCTATTGTGGGTTTTGGTCCTCAGAGGGTTTTAATTTGTTTGGTTGCGACAGCTGTATTGCAGCTGCAGCCACAATATCCTCTGTCTTTCTCTAGTGTCAACAGCAACATTTTTAGAGATTTCCTGCACTGCCTTGTTTGGCTCTTTTGATTCTTCCAGCTTTTATTTTATATGATTAATCTTTCTATGTAAAGTGTTTAAGTTTGTATTCTTCCTGCCTCATTTTGCATCCTCATGTGCTCTGTTTGGGTTTTCACTTGTGCAGTAATCTCTACAGCAATATTTTCCCTCATCCTCTTCCCAATCCAGGAACACGGGGTCCAGAATTTACCTATTGCTAAAATGAGAATTGCATGTTATATTTGTGATACCTGAGTGACCTGGCACTTTACATCTTCAGGCTGTTCATCTCCAGGCCAGTAATTGGTTTTAAACAAAAAAAAATATGGTAGAGAAAGAGCCTGGATTTTTATTTTATTGTAAAGATGTAAAATTCGATGGCCAGCAATATTTCTAATAGATTTTTTTTTTACATAAGATAATCACATTTACATAAGGAGTCTATGTCAACTGAAACATGCCAAAATCAATATTGACCGATAAGTCATCAATACTTCCCAAAATAAACTTAATGTCTTCTCTTAGGAAAAAAAAAAAAAAACAAAAAAAGAAGAAGCAGAATCATTAAGGGAGATGTAAAATACAGATAAACCTATGAAAGCCAGTGTGTACTAAGTACAAGAGCTTTTTTACATAAAGCCAGATTTAGAGTGCATGTATATGTCAATATCTCTATCAACCTTGTAGAACTACAGTGATTTAAATGAGGTAAGTTGCTTGCCCTAGGTATTTTACTCATTCCTTTATTACCTTACCATGTCAGGCTTCCAGAACAGCCACAAGAAATAAGGCTTAAGACACTTGAAAATGAGCTGAAATTTTGCAGCGCTAGTTAAGTGTTTAACTGCCCGTCAAGGTTAACAGTGTGTTTAGTGTGCACATATGAGGGAAATCTTAAACAAGTGGATTTACAGACACAAGCCATTGCTAGACTGGGAGTATAAAGGTCTATAGCAGTAAGTTGGAAGATAATTGCTTGAAAATATTGCTATAAAAATAAACCATAAACCTCTATGACCAGCTTCAGACAATATCCCGGGAACAGGCTGCATGCCAGGAAACAGTAGGGAAGCCAAGAGCTGGAGCTCGCTCCTCTATGTCCAGCGGTGCTCCGACAGGGACTGCCCAGGGACTCTCCACCCCAGTTTGATACCACTCCTGCATGGTGAGAAAAACAAATGCAAATGGGTGTAACAAATCAGACTAACAAATCAGACTCTCTTCTGTGTTTTTTTCCCCCCCAAACTCTTCAGACTCTACAACATCTTAGCAGAGCTGAACTAAACAGATCTTCCATCTCAATGCAGAATATTCCCTGTCCCCTTACTGTCATACGAAACCACCCTACAGCATCACAGCTGGGTTAAAGGTGGTAAATGCCAGATTACAGCTCCTATAGTCTGGAATAATACAAGTCCATAAACTCTTATGGAAAATATGCCTCGTTTGTCCATTCCTAAGAGTTAACAGACAAATCTGTCATTCAAATGGTATGAACCCACTTGAGCTGGCAATCACAGAGGTTGCATTGGCAATTTAGGCACCAGCACAGGAATAAATATATGCTAAAAGCTCCAGTCTGATCATGGCCCATAGGAATTTACCTTTGGGGTGTATTGTCAACAGTTTAACCAGCAGAAAAAAGGACTGAGCTGGAACTCTGACTTTTTCCTATAATTTTCTCGACCTTTTCAAACTACTTGCCATTTGTTTCTCCCACAAAGCAGCAAACAGCAGTAAGTAGAGAGCAAGATTTCTGTGCCTATAGCTTTGAATACTTCTTCCTTTCCATATCCTTTCCTGGTACACAATCTGAGTCATATTCTAGTTTATTAAAAAAGAACTGCTATAATTAAAAATCTATATTCCTATTTTATAGGAGTTACACTGTTCAAAATGACAGTGTTATATCAGAAACACCATACAATCTACAGTGCATTCTTTGCTTGTGTAAGTCACTGCACAAGCAAGTATTTTTTTCCAAATATAATACAAATGTATCAAACTATACTTAAACATGAGCTAAAGATAATAATAAGGAACTATGTGTCTCCCAAAGTACTTTTGGTGTCCATCAAATAAAAACAATAGAAATAATTTTTTTTTTAATTTGACCTTCTTTCACATTCATAATGCCAGGACTTGAGGCTTTAAATGAACAAACCAAATTACTGTCAACATGTGAGACTCAGCAACTTTGCTCTGCTAATACAAGATGTATTTCTAGCATCTACATGGTGTTTGTATCCACTTTAAATTATTCCACTTATTCTGATGTTCATTGGCAAAGAGATGCCAATGCCTTTTGTTTAAACAAGAATATGCCCTTCTCTCTTTTACAGTAATACAGCATCACATTCCTGCCTTGAAGAATAAACATTGTTTGGGAAGGCTCAAAGTGAAAGGCAGTGGGGCATCAGAAATATTGACTGAGCCCTAAAGCCCATGAGTGACAGTTATTTTTAATGGGAATCTAACACTTTCTAAGGGAAAAAGCTGACAGATTTTCCTGCAACTTGGCCATTTGATCCTCCTCAGGAAGATGGGAGGGCAAACTGAGCCATGTTGTGAGAAAAATATCAACTCTGCTAGCCTTACTGGGGGAAAATAAATCCCATTGAGCTTACTGAAACAGCATAAAATTCTTCAAGGAATGAAGCTCACACTCTTTTTCACAAGAAATGGAGGAGGTTTGGTTGCAGTCTAATACCTCTGCGAGGAGCTGGTGCTCCCAAACTCCAGATACAGAATTATTGGGATAGGAAGGCCCCCCATGTCCTGGGAAAGGGTCTCTGATAATCAGTCCTATGGCACTAGATGAAGTACATCCAGGCCAGCCTGAGTTATTCAAATGGAACAGTACATTCTTTTTTAGATCTTTGCTAAAAAGACCTGATAGAAACATAATTTTTTCCAAGTGAGTGAAGGATTAATGTTCCTGGTGAACATCAGAGCTTGTGGCATATATGCCACTGACTGAACACCCTTACCAAATAACAGAAGGGAGCTCACATGTTTTTAATTTTACACGTTCTGTGCATAAATATTATGTTGCCTTAGCTAGGGCAGGCAAATCAGTACAAAGACTAAAATACAACACAAAAAAAAAAAAAAAAAAAAAAAAAAAAAAAAAAAAAAAAAAAAAAAAAAAAAAAAAAAAAAACCCAAAACAATAAAATAGGTTTTAAGAGCTTGTGCATGGAAAAAAAATAAGCAGTTGGGATCTAGACATGCAAAATGAACAGTCTCTTTTCACTCTCACTGCATTTCTTTGTCCGTAACAACTTGAAATATTTCCTGGCAGCATAAAGACAACTAGAGAGAAAGGGAATCCTAGCAATGTTTATTTTTAAAGTGTCTTTTGTTCCCACACAGGGTCCTTTAAGACTTGCAAGCAGAAAGCTCTTGTCAACCTTGCATTTCATTTATTTCTATGGCTCCACAATGTGCTCTCCCTCCATGCATCCTTCTGCAGTCCATTGCTAGCTCTTTGTTGTCTAGCGACTCACTAGGACTCCAACTTTTTACCTAAATTGCTCAGTAGAAAAATATCAGAATATTTCGTTTCATCAGCTTGAAGTGCTTCACTTCTCTACGGTTGAAGCACTTCAGTTCAACTGTAGTATTTTGACTTTAGCAAAATAACAAAATATCCTAAACTGTAAGCACTGAAGTCAGTACAGTAAGATTGAACCTTGTTGTGGGTCTCTTTCTGAGGTATTTAATGTCAGGGGAAATTCTGAGTTTTTTCTGAATTTAAGTGAGAAGAAAAATATATTTTTAGGGATTTTTTTCCCCAAAGTTTAAAACAGAAATCCCCAATTTTACTTTATTCTAATAAAGATAGATTTTGTCCAGTTACTCTTTACCACTATTTACTCGTATCAAAGATGTTTTCTTCCCCCACAAATTAGTCTTTTTGTTTGCCACTGGCCATATGACTTTATACAGACCAAGTCATGTCTAGGCAGAGCGCCTCAGAGATTCCCCTTTGTTTCTGTTGCTGCTTGCACTCATTTTGGGTTCAGAAAAATTCTTAAAACTGAAACCACTGAACAAAACAAACTGTGGGCTAGTCTTACTTTTCAGGCTATCTGGGCATTTGCAACAGATGGATATCTGGAAACTTGTCATAGAATCGTAGATTCTTAAGGTTGGAAGGGATCCCCAGAGATCATTCAGTCCAAACTCACTGCACACGCAGGGTCATCTAGAGCACGTGGCACAGGATTGTGTCCAAGCAGATTATGAAGATCTCCAGAGAAGGAGACTCCCCAGTCTCTCTTGGCGACCCATCTCCCTGTGTCCTGTCTCCCCGTGTTGGCATAAAATGCAAATACACAGCCCCAAGTCTGTCTATCACTGCCTGCACCAGCCTGCACCAGCCACCCACCTCTTTGTTCTATGAACTGGGTAGGACACTGCTCGAATGCTCCTTCCTTATTGTTTTAGCCTTTTCTTCATGATACCAGCCCAAATTCATACCACCTGTGATCATCCCACAGTGTTGCTGTACGGTATTGTCAGATGTCCCATCCTCCAAATGTGTATTAATGGGGCCACACAGGGCAAATTGAAGCATTTTGGGGGATCTCAGAGATCTGTAACTGGCATCAGAAAAGCATTTGTCATTGACAGGAAGAATATAAATCTCAAAAGACACACAGCCTCATTTACTGCTGTGACTTGGATCCCAGAAAGGTCTAGCGCAATAGAGGCTACAATCAGGCTTGTCTCCTCAAACAAGACCATGGAGCAGAAAATATGCCCTGATTTTCTGTAAGTTAATTAATGGCCTTTGGAAGGGGAATCAGTTCACATGTCAGATATGGAGGTGACAAGCGAAGTCTTTGTGTTGTGTATAGAGACTTTCTTCTAAATCTTAATATATCACAAACTGGTTAAATACACTTCTCGAGTAAGAACTACTAATCATGAAAGACTCAACATTAAAGAAAAGGTGACTTCTTAATGAAACCAGTTTAAACCCAGAAAACTGCCTTCCCAGTTGTTGTCAGAAGATGAAATTATTTGAGGATGGGGATGGGGGAGGGAAATGGAGACTGAAGTGGATGAATGAAGGCACAAAGACATCATGAAGAAGGGCTTTTGAAATGCCAACTCCAAGCATGTGTGTTACGTTAGCTTCACTTTCTTGCATTGGCAGAAAGTCCCCATTGCCAGGGAGGGGACTGTGCCCTGGAGTGCACAAAGGAAGTGGAGGCTGTTGAAAAGAAACACCAAGTGTTGAGCTTGAGGCATTAGGGAGCAAAAACATTACAGAATAGAGGCTGCACATGTGGGAGCAACTCCTCAGGATCCTCAAGGGAAATAAAAAGGAGAAGACATTAGAGAGGAAAATATACTGCGTCTCTCTTTTCTCTTTCTCTTCTCTTTTCGAGCTGAACAGTAAACATGGGAAAAAAAGGAAAAAGGTAGATTTGTGTCATTTGTTTTTGACAAAAATATTGATTTTGTTTTACATTTATGTTGATATTACTTTTTTTCTTATTTTCTCCTTCAAAATGTTATTTCTTGTCTTGCAATATTGCAGATATTAGTATTCTTATGTTCATGAGGCTTAAAGACAGAGATCAAAGTTTCTATTTATTGTTAGGCTATTCTTAACTTACATGTTTGTCCTTAGAAAAAAATCAAATCTGTTTATGTACCTTAATATGCAGCTTGTCTTCCTCCATGTTTCCAGTGGACTTTCTATTATATAACATTTGTTTAGATAAAAAGTACCCTTTGCAGGAATTTCTAGGTATAATTAAATTATACATAATCCACTCAATACAAATAAATATGCTTCATAAAAAAGAACAAAAACAAACAAAAAACAACAAAAAATCCTTTTTTTTTTTTTTTGTTGAAGGAAAGGGAGGAAAATTTTGCAAGTTTCTGTTTGGTTGTTTGTCTGATTTCTTTTTTCCAATGCATTCCAAGCATCTAAGAATCCCTAACTGTGGACATTCGAAGACACCCTCATGGTTCAGCTTGGGATTGCAAGCAAATACAAAGTGTAAATGTTGCCCACAGTCAGATCAGGCCCTGAAAAGATCTTCTCCTTCCATTGCCAACAAATAGAGGATTGCATTTCCCTCTGGGAAATGCAGGTCAGAAATAGGAATGCATGTTGTGTGCAGCAGGTGCTCCTGGGTCCAACACTTTCGGGTTGGAGCAGATCCAACTGGTGTGTATATGACTAACTCATGTGGAGCATGTTGCAGATATAACAGACATATTGCACAGAGAGCAGCGGTGCAGCAAAGATGCATGATGATCTGTGCTGTTAACATAGGCGTGTGATTTGTCCAGGGCTTCTGAACATCTGGAAATTTCGAGCAAGTGGCTGAATTCCTTTTCCATCTGGAGATCATTTATATCCAACATCCATGCTAGCTGTCATGCTATTCCCATATCTCTCTTGAATGACAGGTAGAAATGAGAAAGGCAAGAAGAATTATTTAGATTCATTACTTCTGTTTATACTGAGGGCAAACAGCGTATTTCACATTACTGACACTTAGAATTTCTGCAGAACTGAGGGACAGACCTTCCCACAGGAGCAACACCACTTCTGCTGGATTTCCTTTAGTCGTGACAACTCTCCTTACCACCCTTCGACTTGCCCCTATAGCATACGTGTAGTAAGTATTGTAGCATCTCACCTTCCCTTTCTTTGCCTTGCCCATGAGGAGCCTGCAGCCTCCCTTTGAGCAGAAAATTAGAGATCCCAGTTGGCATCAAAGCAAAGACTGTTCTAATCTTTTATCAGAAGCAAATAGCTCCAGCTCTGGCAAAATTATCGTGTATTTGCAAGGTTCATTATGTTTTGGTTTTGGAGGGAATCTGAGGCAAGACAGTTTCGCTGTGAAGATCTCGCCTCCACTAAAAGCAGTATACAGGTATCTATCTCCCTCTAGAGGTAAAAACCCGAAGTGTCTTTTTTTTTTTTTTTTTTTTTT
>VZSG01000005.1:3172266-3188883 GCA_013398315.1 Nothoprocta pentlandii
AGGAAAGGAAAGGAAAGGAAAGGAAAGGAAAGGAAAGGAAAGGAAAGGAAAGGAAAGGAAAGGAAAGGAAAGGAAAGGAAAGGAAAGGAAAAAATTTTCTATGTTTTCTTGGAAAATGTGATCCAAATACATCTGCAGGGCTTCATTAATATGAATGACATAGGAAACATTCACACTTACACTATGCCTTACATATACCTACTATAAAATTTTCACACAAAAGAAAAAAAAAAGAGTACTTGGTTCCAAAAGGAAAAACAAGGACTTTAATTGATTATGACTTGTGGTGCTAGTTTAGCCAAAGGCAAAGCTATAGTTGCTCAGGAAATACACAAGAACAGTTTTCCCAAACCGATAACATGTTCCAATCAGGAAATTCAATCAGTACTTGGTAAGAAGCAGGAAAGTTTAGTCAAAAAACAGAGATGTCCCTCTTATGTAAAGTGTCCCATCTAGAACTTCTTTACTGCTTCTTTTTAAAATTTTAAACAAATGTATATGTGTGTGTATATGGACATAAAAAATTAATTTCATGAAAGTGGAGAAAGAAAGCAGTTAAAATAAACTGTTAGGTTCTATTAGTATAATTAAAAAAAAAACCTTTTTTAAAGGTCAGGCCATTAAAAATATAATTTGAGTTTCCATCCAGATGAAACATAAAATTTACCAAACAAAATTATATTATTCTATTCCTAAGCTCTTTGTAGACTTTCCTTGTATCGTAGACCTCTGCTGAGGCTGGTAGGTCAAATCCTGCCTTAACTTAGAAGAAGACAATGGACAGTCTTCTACTCTTGTGTCAGATCTGTCTTGCTCTTACCACTCTAGACGGTAAAAAGAACGTTTTATAGATGTGTGAGTACAGCTGCCATTCATTGAATTGAGAGGGAGCAAAGCAAACTTGAATTTACAGCACAGATTTAAATTTACGGAATAGTGTTAGACTTTCTAAGCTTAATTCATGCTGGACCACTTCAGAATGGGCAAGCTTCTTGGTGTAATTCACCCTTTCACTCTTTAGGAGATGGAGTCCATCCACCAGCGATGATCTGTCACTGAAACCCTGTGAGATGAAGCTTATATGTGGCTGCATCCTTGTCTAATTCACACAACTGCCTTTTTCTTTGAACAGTAATAAAATTGACGTTGAAGTAGAATGAGTAGAAAACTCCATCCTTTTTTACAGGATGCAAAATCATCTTTATCTGTGCAGAGGTGTAAAAGTTCAATAAGTTTCTAAAGGAAGATGAACTTACTTCAGGTGAATGAACTCAGTTTTGTGAATAAAATAATTGGAAAAGCCAATGCAAACAGTGTGTGATGCATTTATAAATCACTGTTGTAATTGCTAACATATGAAGCACGCTTATTTTACTGCAACTGGAATTGTACCCTAAAAGCTTGATTCATGAAGGGATTATGCAATAATTTAATGGGTTTTCTGTGAACTTAACCAATAAAAAGTGCAGAAAGGACAAGTCTGGAAGTTTCCCTGGTCACTAGAAGTGCAGAACCTGGTAACCCACAGGTGTTTCTAGTGCATCAGGCTGCCAGCAGCAGGCAGAAAGTGTTCTATACGTAACTTTCCATGCAATTACGGCACAGCAGGCAAATTAGGGGAAATGTAAGTACCAGACTTTGCCCTCAAATAGTAATGTGACAAAGAGCATCCATGGCATGGGCCATCTCTTATCACTTTCTGTGCATATTTATTAAGCAAAAATTTATCCTCTCTCTAATGCAGGGAAGAAGAATGGAAGAATTTACATTTTCTGTTTTCTGCTGAAGTCCTGCTGTATTCTCTGCCAGACACATGAGTGTAGAGACAGCATAGAAAGGGCAGCTGGGACAGGCCACCTTGCTTTGGTTCATGGCTACCAGAGCAAGACCTTTATTATAACAACATCCACTATTAACTGGTGTGAATGTAATAGGGAGGGGCTTACCAATTAGTAACTAGCAACTGGCAATTAGAGGAAAAAAAAAAGGCAAAAAAAAGAAAAGAGTGATAAAATAAAGTAAAATGCTCTAGCTTGTTACTTCCCTCAATGTGTACAGGAGCCTCTCAGCCTTGCATGAGGAGTCACCTTACCCCAGCATCCCAGGTCAAGGGGATGCTTAAGGGGATCCCCCGGGTGAGGGGTACTCACAGTCCAGCTGGAGTTCTTTGTCAGGTGTCATCCCTGATCCCTGCACAACTCATCACGACTAGACTCTGCCCTTTATACCCTTGGGAAAAGAGTGTGTGACTGTGCCATGGTCATACGTTGGCCCTTTTCAGGTGTTTTGCCAGTGTATCAGTTCTTCAGTGAGATGACTATTCCTTTGCAAACATCAGCAAAGTGAGACTGTCCTGCCTCCAGAAAACTTCTCCCTTCCCTTAGTTGTTAGGGGAAAGCACCCAAAGCCTCACAGTTGCTTTTCTGATAGGCTTTTCTCCCATCTCCAATGGACTTTTCTGCCATCCATCTGGCACGTCGCAGAGTTTGGTAAAGTTCATGCACTTCAACTGTTTTGTTCTTAACTTTTTACTTGCCTGTCACCCTTTTTAATGTTGGACCTATTTAAATACTGTTCAAAACTCAGCCAGTTTGCCGGGTTTGAAGTGTTTCTACATGTTACTCATTAGCTTTTGAAAGCAAATGTGAAACTTATTAGCTAAAACATATCAAACTCTTCCCACGTGATGGGTGACACTTCTCGCAGGGTGTATTTCAAAGTAATTTCTTCTGTTGATTGCTGGTGTCAAAGTCAGAGAGGGGTCTCTGCTGAGGCACCCTCCAAATGAAGTTTTTCTTAATGTACGATCTCAGTGGAAGCTGTATTCTTTTTTTCCATTGCCTAATAAGAGATAACTTAGATAAAATGTGATCTCAGTATGTCTATAACTTCTCAAGCTTATACTCTTCCTCCCCCTTCCTCTTCCCTCTTCTCTGTACCCCAGGATAGATTACCCTGGGATAGTCTAAGGTGCTTCTCAGAGATATCCCATGAAATTTTAGTGATTCCATGAGAATATGGGGGAGGTAATTAAGACACTAAAGAATAAAATGTGTGATATGACTGTGACATTTTAAAACACTATGCCTTACTTAAGTCTGTGTTTGTCTCTATCAGGCTGCCTCCTTTTCATCCTCTTCTTCCTACTAATGTAGCAATCTCACAGTCTCAATCCGGTTTGGACCATGTGAAATCCCCCAGAGCTCCTGCTGTGTGAAACAACCTTCCAGAATTGCTCCACTTCACCTTAATCCCGGCTTGACTATGAGCATATATCTTCTCACTTATCGGCATCTCTGAATTTCTCTCTTCCTCTGCATTTATGCTAAATGAAAAATGTCTGCTAACTCTGGGAAGAAAAAAAAAAGAGGAAAAAAAAAAAGCAATTTTGGGATGCAGTAGGTCTGAAAGGTGTGATCCAATATAAAATTTTATCTTCTGACTGATGCTCTTTTGAAATTTCTGTCATCAATTGAGAAATATCAGGGACATCAGGTATAGCTATCTCATTCCTACTGGAAGGCTGCTTATTATATGAACTATTAGGAAAAGTGTCAGAGGGGCATTTCCCAGCTCTTTTAGAGAGAAGTAACAGGAACTTGATCAGAAGCTCCCTTGTGAAGTGCATGATGTAGCACACTTTTTTTCTTCGTTACACACAAGAAGCTTCTGGTGATGTTGATGGAAATTAAATGTGCATGCACTTAGATGAGAATATAGATCTACACTCCACAAGCTGCTTCAGAAAACAAGCTCACTTTATGGACATGGACCATACAGAAGAGAGCAACAGCACATTTCAAGCAGTGCTCCCTGCATACCACACAGTAAAGGGAAAAGGGGGCTGGGGAGCAAGGGAGGGAAGAGATCTGGATTTTATAACTGCTTTTAATAACAACCATGGAGGATAAAACTGACAGAGTTTTGACTAGCTTCAAAATCACTTCTCACCTCTGGTTTTGAAATCTGCAGCCCAATTATTTGTTTACTTCATAGTGCTAAAGTCCTACTCCCCATCATTATTTGCTTGCTAGTAAAGAACCAAAAAGAACTGCAGTCCAAAGGTAACCACACAGCTAAATCACTTCCAGATGATAAGCCACACTCTGATGGTGAAACCAGACTTTACAGTTTCAGTGTGCCAGGTTATATATGGCAGTCACCCAGTTCCTATTAGGTTTTTGTAACTGTATATACACACTCCTTTTTGAGTTGGATTATGGTTGGCTAATAGTACAAGGGTATAATGTTTAGCTTGATTTCAGTCAGAACATCTACTCCAAAAGAGAAAAGACAGTTCTAAAGGATCTAATGATCTTTCACATGCCAAAAAAATAAATGTATTAGCAATTTAAGTTGTGACATGAAGCTGAAGTGTTCAGCAGTTTGTAAGCTAGCCCTAGGAGCATGTAGTCTAAATACAGTCCCTGTATACGTGTACTTGTGATACCACGCTTAAACAAATCATCACTTCCTGCTCTTCCCATGAGGATTCATGCCTTAGTCATTGCTCAGGATGGGTGGCATTAGGTTATTGAAAAACCATTCAATATTTTGCTTTCTCCATGTGTTTAACATGTGGCCTGAAATCCTACTTACTACAGACTAGTCAATCTTGACCTGAAGAATGAGTTCTTAACTTAATTTGGGAAGTTTCCCATGGTCTTAATGACTGTAGTCTCTAAGCAGTTCACAAATGTATATTTATTTTCAGATCACCCCTATGACTATCACCCTCATTTTTACATCTGGGAAACAGAAAAGCAGAGACATGCAGTGATTTGGGGTGCACAATTCAAGTCTCCAGGACTTAATTTGTCAGGGTACTTAGTGTTACGTAATTATTCAGATATTCACAGCAGAGCTCCCATTGCAGCTGTGAGTGCTCAGCACTTCTCCAAATAAGACCCTAGCGTTTCAAGTCAGGTATCTATATAACGAGGAACATATAGGAACATATAACTGTGTGCAAAATTTGTTGTGGGAACTCACTAATATCATAAAAGAAACCTGTGGCAGAGACAGGGATGCCTCCAGTTCTTCAGATTAGTGTTCAACAGAGTTAACAGGTTATTGTCCATTGTTTTCCAAAATTCCTCAAATGTATCCAACACACATGATCCAACCTGCAACAAATGACTGCAGGACTGTAGTCACTCTCACTACACAATTCTGAACCCTCTGAGTCAAACCTGGGCTGTGCCACCTGAGATGGAGATTCTGAGGGAAAAACTGCACCAGTTCCTGCAACTAAGCATATATTCACAGTGCATGTATAGGAAAGGAGAAAAAAAGAAAAAAGAGAAAAGAAAAGAAAAGAAAAAAAGGAAAGCACAGATAGGTTCATTTCTCTCACTTTCTAACTTCTGTATGTTTGCTTTGGCAACTGTGATAGATCTTTTAGAGTGTTTGCAGGTAATTTCCCCGGTTCTTAATGAAGCAAAGTGGGAAAAAAATTGTATTCTGTGGCACGATATTAACACCTCAGTTTCTCCCACTGCTAGGGCTTGAACCCATAGTTTCTCCATGTGCACATCTGCTCTGTGAGTTAATCAGGTAGTCTGTAGCAATGTTAAGAGGACAGCTTTTCCGTGGAGCAGAGATGTGGATGATTCCGAAGAAGTGTCATGACCAGGGGCCTCGTGCTCCTTTCCCTTTGGCGAGGAAGGATGTTCGGGTGGCTACAAACTCCTCTGGATGTTCCCCCAGCTTGCCTAGCTCCATCTCACCCCTTCTAGTCACCTCTGTCCCAGGCCTGCTCCTACATCACCTCCAGAACTTTGTTGAGATGCTTTTTCTCACACAGCCAATCCCTGTTCCTGCTGCCCCAATGGTCCCAGTCACTGCTCTTCCTCTCTCCCTGCCCAAGGTGTTGGTCTCTCCATCTGAATCCTAAGTCTTATTTCCCCTAGGTTTCTCTCACACCTGAATCCTGCTTCATCTCCATTTTTTTTTTCTGATTGTCTGCTCAGTTCTAAAACTTTATCCCCAATTTCCTTGTCCAGATCACTCTAGCGGCAATCTTTTCCAGATGAATAGTCAGTCTATATTTCCCTCTTGTTATGTGTTTGTGTTTTTTTTCCTCCTGAAGCCACAGAGCCTCCAAGAAATACTTAAGAAAGAAACTTTTTACCGGGATAAAATTGCCTGTCACCATTCAGCATGTCCCCATTCTTCTCTCCTGTTACTTCTTTTTAGTTGCATCCTCCCAGGTGGTTCCACTGGCATGTTTATCACCAAAATGAGACATTTCTGATATAGATACACTTCTTCTAGAAGCAGTCTTTCTAGTTAATATGACCCAACCTTGCAAGAACTGGTAGTTTCTTTTTTTCTGTTTGTTTGTTTTTACTGTGTTTCAGTGTTGCACACATTGTTAATGCACTAAAAGCAGGGGTTTTCAAGTGAGGGAAGAAAGGAGGAGTTGCCTTCTGGATTTCTTTTGAGCTACATCTGAAATTCAGAGAATATATTCCCTGCAAGAGTCAGCCAAGCCAGATGTTGCTGTAAACAGAAATACAAAGAAAGGAGGGGAAAGAAAAGAACATGCTGCCATTTGTGGGGTTCATCTTCTATAAAAAATGCTTTAAAGTTTGGATTTATATCTTCCAAAAAAAAGAATTAGCAAATAAATATATACATGCAGAGACACTGATACAGGTACAGACACAGGTATCTACTCACCCAGACACTTCTTTACAACTCATTTTGGCGTTTTTCCCTTGGCTGGATCTTATTGACATCATGGGGAACACTGCCTGCAAAAGATTGTCTGTAGTGGATCCCTCTGCACAGAATTTGGCTGTTGTTGAAAGAGCAGAGTTGAACTGATAAAACACCTTTTCTTACAGATATATTAATAGCAAAAGTATCTTTCTAACAGTGCTTAAGTCTGATTTATATTGACCAATGGCCAGGATGAAGCGTTTGATATAAGTAAAGTTTTCTGTTGCTTTTAGGTTTCCTATGATAAGCTTAGGGAAAGCCTGCAAAAGTGGTGGGGTAATAATTCTCTTTCCAAAACTGCTCTCCTATGTGTGTGGCTTTTTCTCTTCTAGACATGCACATTCATAAATAAAGACAAATATCAAAAAATATGCTGACTAGGAACAAGGTAATTAGTCATCCAAATGTTCCAGAACTGTCATAAGGAAGAAGAAATAGTGATCTCAGGTTACTCCAGCCCACCGTCAGTATCAGCTTGGAGTATGAGTACTAAGCTAAACTATTTCATATGCTCCACACATGAAAATGGAGATGGAAAGTGATGAGCTCTTTATATTCCCCTTTCCAAATAAATTTGGAGAAGAGCTTAGTAGGTTAAACAGGTCCCAAATGGTTTCTGCTGCTGAAATAGCCTATTGATGCTTTATTTTTCCCTTTAGATTTTCCACTACATTAAACATTTTAAACTACCAAATATTTCTTTTTTAAAGGGGAATGGAATGAAAAGATGTCTTATGTGATTTATTACAAATTTAGAGGGAAATACTCCCCTTGTAAATAGTTCTAAAAAAATTTAACATCATCAATTTAAATGTTGGCATGTTTAATATTAAAAGGTCACATTGTACTGAAGGTCTTTAAGCTGAATTTCCCATTGAAATGAGTGATTGCAGTGGAAACTGATTGGAGTAAGGGCCTGTGCTTTCTGATAGGTGAGGTATCTCTGGGCTTAATTCCATGTTTTTCAATGCAACATGGATGTATCTGCTTTAGGTTTTGTGGGACTGTCAGTATGGGTGAGAACTGTGTGAAATTTGCATTTTTCAATATAATTTGTTGCAATGAAAGGTGTACCAGCTGGGATGGGCTTGCAGAGCCGTGTCAGCAGGCCCTGCCCCATGCGGCTCTCCCGCTGGGCACAGTCCACACCGTGCCAGGAGCCACCGCTCTTCAACCACAGGCACCTGAGCTGCAGCCTCTCCCATAACACACCCATGTCTTCACATCTGTAAGAGCACTGTAAGAGCTTCAGCCTCAGCATATGGCACCATGCCCTTTTTCACATACCTTTGTAAAACCCGTGGATTAGTATCATCAAAGAGCGCTATCACAAAGGAACATCAGGCTGGAAGTTGTATCAGTTGAAAAATCTTTGCCTTGCTCTTACTTGGGTCTCAGCACGCTCTGGCTGCATGCAACACCCCACCAGAAACACCTGGCATCCTGGTGGGCCCAGCCTTCCTCCCCAGCCCAGTGGAGCCAGTGCTTGCAGGCTTGGGCTCAGCTCCTGGCCACCTCATGCACAAGGGCCACCCAGCAAGCATCTCCACGTGACAAAGCAGAACGGATTCCCCGAGCTGCAGGATTCCTGGGTGTTCAACATTTAAAGCATCAAAAACATTTTGCTGTAAGCATAGACCAGATTGACACTGAAAGAGTGATTTTTAAAGTAACAAGGTTTTGCCTTTTGTTTTTTAATATTTATCACATTTATAATAATATTTAAAAATTTAATACTTGTCTTTCTAAATTTTGTATTTATTCTAGGTTTCTTTTTACCATTAAACTCAGTGTTCTGGAAAAAAAATACTTCATTTATAGAAATTATTAAGTCTTTTTTTCTCTCTTTCTGTTATTATTCAATATAAAAAGGATATTGTATATGCATATTCAGCTGAATATGCGGTTTGGCGGCGAGCAACTATTCAGCTGCCCTACTTCTACCTCAGAGTTTATGTTTATTCAGGTCATAAAAGAGACATATAAGCATTTGAGTTGAGATTTATAGTTACATTACATGTATCAGAAGCTTTTTGTGCTTAATATAAAACACACTCCAGTGACTCAACATCACTTTATTCCACAATACAGTCAATACTAGACATGTTGCTACCTGTAATTACTTACAGTAATAGCCTGAGGAATAATGAAAAGCAAGGTTAAACCCTAATGCAGCAGATGTAAATATGATTTTACAGTAAATGTCATTCTGAAATATTATATGTCATGAAAGTTATACTTAATATTCATTTATTTAGTAATCAAGCAATAACCGAACAAAACAAAGGATGTCCTCACCTAAATACAGCATAGGCCAGACTCTGTTATAAATTCAGTAAAGAGGAGGAGCTTAATTTCAATTTTAATTTCATGAAAGATTCAACTCAGCTTTGATTTGAGTAGGAAAACACTAAACAGGGTGACAGAGCTCTGGCCCAGAGAGACTGTGGATTGTCCTCTGGAGATCTTCCAAACCCGCCTGGATGCAACCCTGAGCCACATGCTCCAGGTATCCCTGCTGGAGCAGGGTGTTTGGACTAGATGATCTCTAGAGGTCCCTTCCAGCCTCAGCCATTCTGTGATTCTGTGAAAAAGACATTGTTTAGGAGAAATAATGGGACAGGATTGGTATTGCTCCTCACAAAATCTCACAACCCTTATAACAAACATTTTAGAAAAAGGAAGCTGAAGACACCAGTGCAACTCAAAAAAAAATTTTTTTTATATGTATTTCTTCACACAATCTTGAATTTGCGCATTTGGAAATATTATTTTTATCCCTACTCCTTCAGATTCATCTTAATAATGCATTAATATGAGGAATTCCTAACTCGGTCATCTTTCATTCAATTACAAAAGGACATTTGTTCTGTTAAAATCTTTACAGTCTTCCTTTTGGGTTGCTGTTTCCAAACACTGACATAGATGTATATGTCACATAGCTTTCTCATATAAACGTCAATACCATTTGGTGTCATGATATTATATGCCGTAAAAAAAGAGCCAGAGAACTGCGTACCTGTAAGGAAAAGGAATGGATGCCCATAAGGAAAGGAACACCCATAACTGAAGAGATTATACACAGAACAGTTTCAGATAATATAGATCAGTTTGCTAAACAAGATCTGTACATTATTCTAAACATCACACTATTATTTCCTAAAGATCTTGCAGAGTTGGGACTCTGTGTTTTTTAAAATGAGGGTTATGTCTGTACTGCAGATTTTCCTCTAAAGTCATTCTCTTTTTAAAGTATCTATTGATTTAACTAACGTTATCTAAATGTATGATCAACAAATACTAACATTCAGATGATCCTATTTTTGTTTGTTGTTAATTGTATCCTATCTAACACAGAAGAAAAGAGAAAACATTTCAACTATAATGCTCTTCTTTTTTTTTTAAGCTTACTATTCATCCAGTAAGCTTAAAAAAAATCTAACATCCCAGTCTGCATTTGCAAGGAGCACTTTGTAAGGAGAATGTTTAATGCTGCTTTTATTAGCATAAGCTTGCAAATTTTCTCTAAAAACGGGCTCAAAGAGCCAAAGACGAGATTTTTTCCTGGTAATGTAAGCAACTTTATGCCTTTATGCACATCGGAAATGTGCAAATAGTATATTCACTCTTTCTTTCCTTGCATCTTTATTAGCCTAGTTTGGACGCTAATACTTCATGGTCTTAAAAAGTGGTGCTTATATTTAAGTGATTTTAAGCAGTTCTGCTGTGGTTCTTGTGCCAGAGAAATGCTGAATGATGTTGGCACAGGATTTGCTTTCTAAATCCTTGGTGGAAGTGACTTCTGAGCTAACATCTATTGGTCCCCATAGGACCTGCTGCACATCCGAGCTCCTACAATAAATGGCCCCTTGCCAGTACTTCAGTAGCCGATTTTTCTTCTGCTCTCTGAAGAGCACAGGATGTGCCCAGAGGCATGTAACTGTCTCAAGATGTTGGTATTTAGCTTGTAAGGTCAGGGATACTGGCAGTCGTAGTTTCAACATGAAGCCTTGCCACTTGTCTTCTGCCAGCTTAGAGGGTTCTACCAGTCAGGAAAACTCATTATTCTTTCTCTTTTAAACAATGATGAATATCTAAACGTGGTGGGTTATCATGAACTTTTACTTTCATACCTAGCAAGACATTAAATAGGCGGCTGAGCCAAGTCTTCTCCAAGAATGAGCACTCAGGGATGTGTGGGCTTCCTGGGGGATATAACTCCAGAAGTCAAGAAATAAAATGAGTTCATTAAGTCACCTCCCTCCTCCTCAGTCTCAAAAGTGTTAAAGTTGCTTATTGTTAGTACTGTGGTACTACTGAATTTATTGCTGTAGCAAATTTACGGGAAGATAGAAAACCTCCTTAGAAAATGTTACAGTCCTACATAAACTGTGCGTGTGTTGGAGTAGTTATAGTTATTAACCTCTTGGTGGCAGAATGAAGTCTACAAAAGCAACAGACACTGAGAAAACAAAGATTCATAATAAATTCAACCAAACTTACTTTATGATCTATTTTAAAAGCCATTGTTTATTTATAGATATAGAGATATAGAGATATAGAGATATAGAGATATAGAGATATAGAGATATAGAGATATAGAGATATAGAGATAGATAGATAGATAGATAGATAGATAGATAGATAGATATAAAAGGCAATAGCTAAAACTCTGCACATGATGTAGATCCTCTTAGTGAAATCCTGTACAAACAGTTTGAGATTAATTTTCCTTCTTTCTAGTATTTCCACTACTGCTTGATTTACAGTTTTTTTTTAACAAAAGAATAAAAAGAGAGAGAGAGAGAGAGAGAGAGAGAGAGAGAGAGAATATTTGCAGTCATACTTAATAAATTTCTACCTTTGGTGGGGAGGGAAAGGAGGTGTTTGGCTGCGACTGACGTCTGTAGCTCCCTTGCATGTGTATATTTTTGCTAGTTACCATTTGGACCATCATGAATCAAAGCAGGAAATCAAAGAACTACAGAGACAGAACATGAGCTGCTGCAGTTTAAGCTAACAAGTCAATTTTCATCTGCTATAAAGTCTCTTTCCCACTTTAAGGTAGCTGATACCCTGTATGAAATGCAGACCAAGTATGAATCATAAGTCCTATTCAGTTTCTAAAATACTGCACTTTGAAATCACACAATGTAAAGAAATCTTTTACCAGAGCTAATTTGGCTCTTCATTCCCATAATTTCATATTTGGTTCAGAAGCTGAACACCATTTGGTGCATCTAGTTTAACCATTTTTGCTATAACATAACTTAATATTTGAGTCATAATGAAATGTCAGAAGTGAAAGTGGAAAAGAAGGCCACAGAAATTAAAGAATCTTCATCATTTGGGAGTTCAAAATGGAAGTAAACAAGTGAAAAAAAAAAACTTTTATGAAATTACGAAGAATTCATAGATTAAAAATTTCTACAATTTTCAGGTAAGGAATATTTTGAAATTTGGGTTCATTGTAGGATATCAAGAAATATTTCACCTTTGAGAGAATGATTAAAATAAACCGCAAATATATATATAAAAATCTGTAGGGGCATATACAAATAAAATATAACTTTAGTGGGAAAAAATCCCTTCCTCCCCAAAAAATAACAAATGCAACTAATCTACTTGTCTGACCAAATAAAGGGCCACTCCTACCAGGCTAAAATAGTATTTAAGTGTGAGAGCTAAAGGCTTTCCACTGCTCTGCGTAGATTACCAGCCTTCGAGTTATGACAGTGAAAGAGTTATTGGGGAAAAAAAAGAAAAAAAAAAGAAAAAGAAGAGAGATTTCTCCTTCATTTCTCAGCACATCTTATTTCAGGCTGTTTGATGTAACTGATCATATTAATTAATTCCATCTGCAACCAGCTCTCTCCTATATCCCAAAACTGACTGCATGTATTTCCATAACCACTAAATTGGAAGCTGCCAATGGCTGCAAAAAAAAAAAAAAAAAAAAAAAAAAAAAAAAAAAAAAAAAAAAAAAAAAAAAAAAAAGCGCTGTAGGTGCAACCCTTGCACAGCAAGACCTAAAAGCTAGTGACAGTCCCACTGAGTCAGAATAATTGCTTCCTGCACGGAGATCAGGATTACGCCACATGGTTCCTTTATTACTGCTGCAGGAGCAGATCCTGAAATAACTAATGAATTAAAATTTGCAGCTCAGCTAAGTGCTGGATGACGTCTTAGACCTCAATGATTTGCCTGTATCCTTGTTTGACTCTTTAGAGCCTTGTCACTGCTGTTTGTCACATCCCATGTGATGGATGCAAAGCTCCAACTGATGAGCAACTGCTCTTTCCTCCTTTGGTACAAATTTGTTATGGAAATCTAGCTGGTTATTTCTAGACTTTCCTGAAATGACTTTCTAAACACAGCTGCCTTATAGTCATGGTAAACATTCTTCACAAAAGCCAGTTTGCTCTGCAGGCCCCAAGGAATGTGACAACTTGATACCTGGATAAACCTGGGCTCAGCTGCTGTTTCTACAGAAAAGCTGGAGTCTCTGGCACATGTTGGTAAACACAACAGGGAATCAGTATTTGAAATGGTTCATAAGCTGTTGATCAGCAATCTGCAATAAGGAGCCAGATGTGGCCAAAAAGTGAGACAATAAAAATTCAGAAAGCTTTCAAAAATACAGAGAAGAGCAGCACACAGAGAGCAAAGGGCAGAGTCTGTAATTCAGCCGTAACCCAGAACCTGACCTGCACTACATTTCACCAGACTGAGGTGCCCATATAATCCTGATTGTTAATGGGCACAAGACATGTTCCCCCAGTGCCCACACGTACCTCACATTGACTTCAGTACAAGGGAGGAAAGGAAGACACTGAACCAAGAATTATTATCCAACCCTGCTATCAACTATAGAGTCTTTTTGTTCAGAAGGCGAAGTCGTAACAATGCTGAAGCCAGGTAGAATCAGATTCAAAACAGCATACACAAAAGTCAGTGCTGTTAACCTCTAGGTAACTTCAAAAAGTGTGGAGTTTTCTGTTGCACAGAGACACAGTGTCTTCCTAAAAGTTCAGTATCTTAGAAAAGATTTTCTATACCTCAGACTAAGATCTTCAGGCAGCCACCACCTGGTCAATGCTGTGCTCTTTATCCAAGTAGGTGGATCCCTCTGAAAGTGCTGCTGCTTTCCTGGGAGCTTCTTTTGACCATGTAGGAAGCATTGGAAAGGATATAGGGAAAGAGCTATCAATATTATTGCTGTAGAACCAACTCCATCTTCATTAGTGATGTAGATTAAAACTTGCTGCCGACTAAGGTATTACTTGCTGTGATGCATGATGATGGAATTAAGCCCAGAAAGAAAATACTTGGAAACCTGGGCTTGACTGTGCAAGCGCCAGGTCGTGCATGGGAAATTCCAGGCATGCCAGCATGAGGCAGCCTCCACACCCAGCTAGAGCCGAGCTCTGCCCACGGCTGGGCCCAGCTGCACAAGGCAGCGTGCGGCCCTTTTGCTGGAGCGAGGGGAGAGGCATTTCTTGCTTTCTGATTCTTCCCATGCTGAGCATTGCTGGCTCTGTTACAGGACACACAGTGTTTACTGCTCTGTCACAGGGAATTTTCCAGACATTCATGGAAGCATTTCTCCCTGGCAGCTCACCCTTATGTGTAGTCACTCGGCAGTGACAGCTTCTCAACAGGGGCAGGTGCCCATTGCCAGGCCTTCGTCAAAAGGCTTCTGCAGGTCACTGTGGTGGCTTCACTAGTTTGTCTGAGAAGACTCATTCTGTCTGTGCACTAAGCTCAGATGGAAGAGACTATTCCTGTGTACACTAGTGGAAAGATTTTTAGGTTTGAGTCCTCAAATGAAGGCAAAAATAACAAATTGAGGAAAGGACACGGGGAATCAGGCATGATTTGTTACATGTTGAGAAAGCACTCAGCTGTGTGGATCTCAGACTACATGACTTCCCAAAAGCTTGGGGCTGAAAAGCTGATAGATAAGAAAGGGCTTTGATGGAGTGGAGAAGCTCCTGTGCAGCTGGGAGTGGTCTGAGTTTAGTACCAAGGGAAAAGTGAACACATACAGTTAACGTCGTAATCCCTGGACTGGCAGAGGGAAAAAAAAAAAGGGGGGGGAGGGAAAGAAAGAAGGAAAAAAAAAAAAGCATGCTGGCATGAGAGCTAGCCTGTTACTTTTAAAGTGTATTGATCTAGTCTCATGTGTCACGTGGTCTTGATTTACTGCCAATGAGGCAATCGTCATCACCACCATTAACACGAATTTCACTACTTTGTTTCAAGCAGATGCCACCGAGCTTGGAGGAATTAAAATGTTTCAATCTGCCTTTCACAGATTAATAACTATTCAAAATAATGTCATTGACTCCTGTGGTGTTATTACACATTCTTCCTTTAGCCCAGGGCTGTCTTTGTGCTTAACAGGTAAGACAGTGAGCTGGATAGAAAGATAATTTTGGGCTTTAAATACCCTCCTCTCTTCAGCTCCTGCTGCCTTGTTGTAGCCCGGCAGAAAGTCAGCAAGGCCTTGGGCTCTGCCACTGCAGTGTCCCATCCCAAGTACTGCAGATGAGTCTAATCACACAGAAACCCGGAGCACACTCCACAAGGAAACAGCTTTGGTTTCTGTTCAGCCACCAAAGCAGAAAACATCCAGCACAGCTAAATGCAAAGACCTCCCACACAACTGCAGCTCGAGCACAGGTTTTTCTCAGGACCCACCAGGGCTGCAGCATTTGGGAGCCCTGCCTGCCAGGGGACCTGCTGAGCTGCCTCCCTTCTAACCAAGAGGTGGGAAGGAGGTGGGAAACCTATGGCTGGAGCAGTGGTGGAGACCAGGCTGTGGGCACCATGCAGTTGCTGCTGGTTGCAACCCCACGCTCACAGCTGCCATACACCCTCTGTGTGTACCACCACACACACAGAGCCATCTCCACACGCTGGGCACAGTCGTACGCACAGCCGGGTGCATGTGCAGGCACTCAGGTGTTCATGCATGCATGCACCAATGCATGTGCATGCACTCAGGTGTGTGCACACAGCAGCATTCTGCAGAACAAGGGCATAATTTATTATTACAGTTTTTAAAACTGTTTGTTCAAAAACAAAACAAAAGCTTCTACCTTTTCTGCTTTCTAGCTTTTTCTGCTTTCTAGCTTGAGTGTAATTCAGTGACAGGACAGGGATCTCTCACTACCTGTTTGTTTCTTTCTTCCTCAGAGGTGCAAGAATAAACACAAAGCACAGCTAGCTGGGCACCCAGGGCATTTCTGCCTCCTCTCCCTCTTTCTGGCAAACTGAGAAAGCCTCGAAGACCATGGGATTGTAGTGGTGATATTTCTCTCACCAGGTATTTTATGGTGCTGATCCAGTGTAGGCCACCTCTTCTTACAGTGTAATATGTAGAAATAATGTAAAAATAGCACATTTGGGTCTCCTGGGCTTGTCCCAGCACCCAGACCCCTCTCCAGTATGATCTGTGAGTTTCTACAGGGGTAAAAAATACTTTTTACACTCAAAAAAGACAAAAAAAAAAAAAACTCTCTCACCCATTCCATATCATTTGTGTGTCTCCTCTTCCCTTTTCCTATCTAACTTGGGAGCAATGGAAGAAAGAGGAGCAGAAGTGCCTGCATCTGCTGCATTTGCCATTGACACCAGCAGAACTTTGGAGCTATTGCTAGCAGCTTATTTGGGAAGTCACAAAACACACCAAGAGAAACAACAAATAGGCAAGAACAAACGTGTTGTTTCTAAGCACACAGGCAGGGAGAGCCAACTTGGGAGTCGGACGTAAATGTTGCTCTGATCATTCTGACAAAAAATACTAGAAAAGCAACCAAAGCCACCACTCCACACCCTAAGAAAATGTCTCATTTTGTGAAGAAAAAAAAAAGGAAAAAAAAAAAA
>VZSG01000005.1:3192334-3362633 GCA_013398315.1 Nothoprocta pentlandii
TTTTACTTCATTTCATTTCATCCTGTCCTGTCCTGTCCTGTCCTGTCCTGTCCTGTCCTATCCTATCCTATCCTATCCTATCCTATCCTATCCTATCCTAACCTATTTCCTTAAAGAAAACAGGCAACTATAGTGAATTCCACGGTCTGTTATGTCCTTGCTATTTCACGTCGAAAATAACTTCTCATAGTGCTCATTAATAATGTCGCTCACCGCGACACGGGGTGCCCCGCGGTGCCTCGCGGAGCGCAGCGACAACCGCGCACAAAGCAGAGGGAAACGGTGAGGAGACCAGGACGAGCTCGGTTTGCTCTCCGCGTGTTTTTTTTTGTTTTCCCACAACGAAACGAATCTCTCGAATAGTGAACGAACGAGTCTTCTCTAGGCTGTTAAGGATTATCAAGAGGAAGAAACCTTTCGGTGTAGGCTAAAAGCCTTGCTTTAAAAAAAATAGTAATTAAAAGCAAGCAAACAAAAAACCTGCTAGCATTCCCCCTTTCCCTAAGTGTCAGGAAACAGGAACTCCGGATTATGCAGTTATGTAATATAAGGGGGAGAAGAGCTTTTGGGGAGATGCTAACGGCCTTTTCCTCTGCAAACATCCATCACAGACTCTACCTGGTGCCCAAGGGCCCTCTCTGGTATTCCCACCTTCCCAGATATTTCCATCGGGACAACCTCCTGCTTTCCCCTGCAGACACGTGAACAGTTTCTCCCGACCTGCGTGCTCATCTCGGCTTGTCTTGCAAGGGGAGTGAGTGAATGCACATATGTTTGGAGGAGATACTTTTGGAGGAGATAAAGGGCATATACACATATAGAATGTATAGAATATGCATAAGCGAAGAAAAACTATAAAGAATAAGGATCTAGTGGGGAGGGGGGAAGAGCACATTTAAGCCTGACCAGCGAGGCTGGCCAACATCGCACGACAAATATTTCCCGGGCCAGATTAGCAGATGCATTAGCATTATGCATGATGGCATTAGCAGATGCAAAGTCGAGTGCAGAAGCGGAGCCACCTGAGAGTGCAGGAGAGCCACCTGCGAGTGCTGTGTCTCGCGATAGGCGACCGTGCTAGAGGACACTCTCAAACGCTTCTGGTTCCTGGAGCACAGCTCAAAAACCAAGTATTCCTGTAGGTGGCACTGGTACTAGGTGTTGTGGAGGGAAACGCAGAGATGGAGAAAATTGCCTAGAAATTCCCAATTGGTTCCTATAATTTGATGCAGAACAATAGAGGTATTTTTTTAATTTACTCTAAATTCATGTAGCATGTGACAAATGAAAACCCGATTGCTTTATTAGAACAAAATATGCTTTTAAAATCCAGCCCTCTGTAGCTTTATGGCCTGGTTCCTGAGAATTGTCTATTTCTCTATATGTCATTAAGCAAATCCTAGTGCAAAGAGAAATTAACTCGGTCCCGCTCATTCAAGTCAAATGTTTGCACCAGGAAAGCCCTAATGAGACACTGTCTGGTTTCCAGAGGGGTTGCTAAGAACAAGTGGCGGCTAAGTTATTAAAGCTGCCCAAGCAACTAACACATCATTAAGAAACCGCCCAGTCCTCTCCAGCTCGATCTGAATATCCCAGCTCGGGAAGGTGCGGGCAGCGGGAGGGAGTTCCGCGGCTGGGAGCCCGCGTGGGGATGGAGAGGCAGGACGGGCCGGCCAGGCTGGGGGGTCACGGCGTCCATGGGGACGTGACTCCCTCCTTTGGGCTATTCGGGATATTTATTTCACCTGTTCGCGTGTCTGCAGGGTGGGTGCTGCAGAAGCCTGCTCGGGCCTTCACTGATCATGATTTAGGAGAGAGGGTCAGTTTGTCTGTCATCTCCTCACCCCTGGGCAGACACGAATATGCCTCATATCCCGCGACTCTCCCGGGAAAGGGCTTCCCGGGCCTCTCTTCTCCTGCGGCCTCGTCGAGGTGGGTGCTCTGCCGCGCTGCGGCTCAGCGGGCGCGGGGCTGCCGCGCAGCTCCGCGGAGCCGCTGTCCGGACACGGGTGAAACAAGGTCGCTCCAGCCGGGAGGCCGAGAAAATCCGAAGTTGCAAGACTGTTTTCTGGCGACTGAAAAGGAACTTGCTTTTTATCGGATAAATCTCTGAAAAACAAAACTTCGTCCTATTATACTTCCACACTCCCTTCTGTCCCTGACGGCAAACCGAATTCCGAAAACTGAAATACACACACACACCACGTTCTCCTCACCCCCAGGACAGCTAAAGGACAGGACAAAATCTAAAGTTCTTTCAGAGCTGTTGCAAGAATTTCCATGCTCGCTTGAATATTATATTCTTTGAATTAATGTAAAATATCTCCCCGCCGGGACTCGCACATACTTTCGCAGGCAGTATCTGTGAGCACAAACGTCCGGGCGTTTGGTATTCAGCGAGCTAAAAGAAGGAGTAGAGGAATGGAATATCAGAAAAGGGACACAATATATACCAGGGAAGGATCGATAACGCGTCCTGGTACCATTCTCAGGAAACTTCCCACCGCTCCCCGAAGGAAGAATGATAGATGGAAAATTGAGGCTGCTGGGGAGGGTCGCTCAGAAGCTGTGGGACGGTGGCGGTCCCTGTCTGCAGCCACACACTGGCTGAGGGGGCCGCTCCTCGCGGATAATTTCCCTCTCCTCCAGGGACATTTCTAAGCGAGCTTGTCCGCGGCTGCACAGAGGGATTAAGGCACCTGAGAGCCGGGGATCGGGCATTTTGGAGGTAGCCGGCTCTGCGGGAGGCACGGGGGGAGCTCCGATCCCGCTTCACTGGCGAGCGCAGGGGTCCTTGCGGGTGCCCCCCGGCGCCCAGCAGCCGCCCTCGCCTTCTCGCTGTCCCTCCAAGCTGCGCTTTTGTGTCGCATGGGGACAGGGCCATGGCAGCCGCGAACGCCCCTGTCCTTGCATTTAGTTTCTCACACATCCCGCAGAAAACGCGAGCGATCCCGGGAGGTGCCGCGGGATCTTGCATCGTGTTAGAACCGGAATCGCTCTTCGCGAAACAAAAGCCCTATTTCATCCCCTGTGCTATAGCAGCCCTGCTCGGGCCGCTGCTCCTCCACCTGCCTCTGCCCACTTGTCCTTGCCTTTTCTCCAGAGCTGCCCCCGAGGTCTGTGACACCCTCCCACCTTGCCCCAGCCCAGCTCCAAGACGCTCTTTGCCCTCCGGGTTGTCCCCAGGGCTCTACACGGTGCCGCTCCGCGCTCCTCCTCGTCCCGCCGCGGCCGCGCAGGGGCTGCATCTCTGCCACATCACCCTAGGAAATCCTGGCACCCGTGCAGGGCTCCTCGGCCTTCAGGAAGGGACACAGGGAGGCTTTTGTACTTGCAAAAAAGTATCTCGTCGTATTCGCCGTATGAGGATTCTTCTGCCTTAATAGCTCTTTAGCTATTAAGGAGAGAAAGGAGGGGGGAAGAAGAGGGAGAGTTTACTTAAAAAAAAAAAAAAAAAAAAGCCCAAAGAATCATTAAAAATCAGCAGCTTCAAAGAGGGGCTGGGAAAGGAGGTGGGAGGGGGGTCACGTTTTATTTTGGCTCATTCCTTCCTTCGGCGGGAAAGCAGAGGAAGCTGCAGCTCCGCGGAGGCGCGAACCCAGCGGAGCCTCCGCGGGGCCGGGAGCAGCCCCTTGCGCAAGGGCAGCTCTCCGGGGGCGATGCGCGGAGGCGGGAGCTGTGCGCGGAAGGAGAGCCGAGGTGAGCGCCCCGGGCCTGCGGGCACGGCGGCTGCGCGGAGCGGGGCAAGGCGGCCACCCCCGTGGCCTCGGGGCGCCCCTGCGGAGAGCGGGGCTGCCCCAGAGCCTCTGCCCGGGCGCGGAGGGGGCGGCTGGGGCCGCGGAGGGGGGGAAACCGGACCGCTACTACCGGCGGCGCCAGCGATTCCCTGCCGAAAATGCACTCCGACTACATTTCTGGGTGGAGAAGCAGCGGGAGAGCCCAGCTCAGAGAGCGGCCGGGGTGCAGCCGCTTGCTCCCCTCTTTCCTGCCCCGCGAAGGGTGCAGCAGCCGCGGGAAGAGAGACCGCGGAGGGAAAGAGGCCCCGGGGCGAGCCGCCCCGGAGAGCGCGGCCAGCCCCTCTCTTGGGCACCGCTCCGTGCAGGAGCCGAAGCGGGGTGCGGGACCCGGGCTCGCAGGTCGCCCCTGTCTCTTTAGCACCCCTCGCCGCTTTATTCTGCAAAGCCCCGGGGAAGCCCGCGGTGGATATGCTGGGCACCCGCACTTGGGGACCCTCCCTGGCCTGCCCGGCCACGCGTGGTCCCTCCGGGGGGCACCCCTTGCTCCGCAGCCCCCGCACCCCCTTCCAATCTTCCCTCACTCCCCCACCCTTCCCCTTCAGTTCTTTAATTATTCCATACCTGAAAAAAATGCTCTTTGCCAGACGGGTCACAAGCGATCAAGAGGCTGTTGTATATTATAATGTTTTCATATTCCTCTCGGCTCCCCCTGCCCTCTACCGACTCACTGTAGATGTGACCTTTGGTATTTCAGCCCACACTCAGCAGTTGAATGGAAACAAGTTGAGCACGTTCACTTCTGATAAACATTATCCTTAAACCACTAGAGACCCGGGTAGAGTAAACGAGCTTTTCCGACAGGACCACATCAGGAACACACATTGAGAAAGGGAAAGAAATCAAATATCCAGGAGATCAGAGGCGGGCTCGGCGGTGTAGGGGTGGGAGAGGGGAGGGGGGGGCAGACAGGTTGGAGGACACCGCGGGGGGGACGGCAAAGGACACGACGGGCACAGATGGGGAGGGAAGCGGCCCGAGCAGGGCGGGAGGGAGCAGCGCAGGGTCACATCGGAGCATCGGGGTGACCTGGGAACCGCAGGGGTCCCGGCCAGGCTCACACAAACTGCCCCCAGCAGCACAGCCTCCGTCGGCAGAACCGAGCTGAGGAAATAGGAGAAACAGGGGGAACAGGAGGAAAAGAGGAATAGGAGGTCTGTGTCGTGCAAGCGGCCGCACATCGCGGGGCAGAGCTGCGGTAGGGGCACAGGCAGCAGCTTGGCGCCTCTAAGGTAGGGACAATCTATCTGTAAGAAGCGCGATGTTGTAAGGGATCCGTCTAATTACAGCATTTCGGGTGGAAGGACCGATTCCTTGAGATCGAAGTTTTACGACAACACGCTCCCCGCCATTCTGATGTTACATTACGTAATTAACCTAATTAAGGGCTGGATCTGCGTCCAACCAGCTCAGGATATCTCCTCCCTTAAAGATTCTGCCGAAGAAGAGCAGCTAAAATCACGAGGAATGCTCTGGCTTTAGCAAATGCCCGCGAGGTTCCCCGCGCGGCGTGGGGTCTCCTCGCGGCGACGGTAACTGCCCGTGGCGGGGATGACGGTACCGGGGCTGGGGAAGCACCACGAACGCGATATTCTGCACGTGCAACTCACATTTCAGGGGGAAAGAAAAATAGAAATTTCATTGAAAAGTTGGGTTTGAATCCAATGCAGATGAATCAAAAGGATCTACCGATATTCCAATCAAATAAGGTCTCGCCTGCCAAGGAGTCACGATCGCCTTCTTTCCACCAAAGCCAAAAACCGAATGCAGCATGCCATTAATTTCTGGGCGATTTCTTGTAGTATCCTACTTATTCCTGATTTTGCACATTCACTGAGATACGTGCAGGCTCTGGCATCCAGCTCATTTAATTTGATTTTTATAAAAACATTCCTTACAAATATTTCACTTAAAAATAATATTCATACGGGGTTCACACACCTCAGAGGCATCCAGATTATATTTTGCTCATTGATACTTTGTGCGCCTCAGTCAACATATTATTTATTTTCTTAAAAAAAAATCATTTACAGAGTCCGTTTCTTCGAAACTCGATTAAAAAAAGCTAATAAACAAATAAATAAAAATTCTCAGAGAATTGGAAAGCAAAACACGATAAATTCTTGGCTGGCGCTGAGAAGCCTATGATCTCTGTGTGTAACATGATGTATGGGAGATGTATGTAAGGGGAACACACACAAGCTGGCAGATCAGGATCCGTACGCCCGATGCCAAACCAAACACGTCTCCCTCTCCCTTCCACATACACAAACACACCATGACCCACACGCACTTTAATTCCTACCAGCTTTGTCTGTTTTTCTTTTAACTGTTAATATGTAGCAGTGTCTTTCACAAAGGTTGAGATCAGCTGCAAGGTGCTGACATTTTACAGCTAAACACGGTGCCATATTTTATATGGGGATTAAAAGAAACCCCGACCGAAACCGCCTCTCCTTCGGCGGCCGGGGACCCAGGACTCTGCTACCTCCTGTCCCGGGGCAAGAGAAGCTGCAGCTGATTTCGGGACCTGTCTGTAGCTCCCGCGGGAAATGCACACCCCCCCCCAAAAAAAAAAAAAAAAGAAAAAGAAAAAAAAAAACAAACTTTTCATTATCTGCAAAATGATAGTGGGGAAACCGTGCGTTTCCTTGCGTGAAAGCGCCGGTTAGTGCAATTCCTAGTTATCTGCACCATGTCCCGACCACCCTCCCTCCCTCTCCCGCCAAGCCCATCCCTTATCCCGACATGGACTGCGAGGCCTCCCGGCGCTGCTCGGCGGGCACAGAGCAGCCGGGACCCCGCAGGGTGATGTGGCCCGGAGGAGCCGGGACCCCGTAGGGTGATGTGGTCCGGAGCAGCCGGCCCCGCAGGGTGATGTGGCCCGGAGGAGCCAGGCCCCGCAGGGTGATGCGCTGCCAAGCCCCGAGCAGCCGAGCCCGGGCAGGAACGACCCTTTCCGCGCAGCTTAAAGCCAGGCTGGTACTAACCGGCCGTTCCCACCGCGCTGGGCAGCCAGGTGCGGAGCTCGCCTGGCAGAGGAGCGGAAGGGCCGCGGGTGCCGCTGTCTGTCTGTCATCTCCTGCGGCCACTCCGGGGGCGGCTGGCGGCGGAGCCGCCCCCGGGGCGGGCTCGGCTGAGCGAGGGGCTGCGGCGCCCGGCCCAGCCCGGCCCTGCCCACGTTGCCCTGAGGTTGAAATGCAGAACTCAAGGCTCTCTCCTCGGGAAGCAGACTTCCTTGTAGTGTTTTTTTTTTCCTTTCTTTCTTTTTCTTTTTTTTTTCTTCCCTCACACCCTTGCTACCTTCTCAGTGGAAATCAGAGCGCCCCGTGGGCTAAGAGTGGCCGGGTGTGCAGGCAGCGGGGAGCGCGTCCCGGTTCTTAGGTCTCCGCTTGGGATTTAGGGAAGCCCCCGAGGTGTCCTGCTCAGAGGAATGGGTAAGTGACTGGGAGCTGCAGGAGGGCTCAAGTGCTGTCAAGAGAGAGGGAGCACCCGTGTGCCGTCCTGCGCCGCCGCAGCTCCCTTATTGACTTTGCTCCTGTTCCTACAAGTTGTAAGAACGCGCTAAGGGCCAGGAGCCGGCAGGAGCGAGAGCTAATGACTGCTTGGTTTATTATTAATGTTATTAGGCGAGCAGGAGGGAGGATGGCAGCCGAGTGGACGGCTGGAGCCTGTGGCACGTTGTATATTATTCCTGACACCGCTCTGAGCAGTTAACATTTTAGCACGTTTGTTTTACAGCCTGGTGTAATTGTGCTGTTAAGCGAGAGGCGCTAACAGCGCCAGGAATGGTCTTTAAAAAGCTAGTCGCGACCAGGCTTTCAGAAGCACCGCGCTGCCCTCGCCTCTCCCAAGATTTAGCAGAATTTCCTCAAGTACTTTTCCTTCCTCCCCCTCCCCCACGTCTTTGAAAAACGTTTCTCTTTTCTTTCTCTTTCTTTTATTTTCCTTTTCCTGTGGCAATAAAGCTGACTCGTCTGCTGGGGCGATCTCATTTTTCGTCTCTGGAATGTGCTGTTTTGGAATATGCTTGGTGCATAGTCCAGAGAGCTTTGACATTTGTTGCTATATATGTTTTTTTTTTTTTTTTCCTTTTAAATTTCGGAAGTACCCCATTATGTGTGTGAGGAGTGGCCGGGGGTCTCTCCGGGCTGTGACATCTGCCTTTTAATGACGGCTGTTTCGGACGCCGCCCTCTGCAGCCTTTACGTGCCCAACGGGTGTGTTTGTGTGCTTGCTTGCAGAGCCTGCCTTCGGGGAAGTGAACCAGCTCGGGGGGGTGTTTGTCAACGGGAGACCCCTGCCCAATGCCATCAGGCTGCGGATTGTGGAACTGGCGCAACTGGGGATCAGGCCGTGCGACATCAGCCGGCAGCTGCGCGTTTCCCACGGCTGTGTCAGCAAGATCCTGGCTCGCTACAACGAGACAGGCTCCATCCTACCGGGGGCTATCGGAGGCAGCAAGCCCCGGGTCACCACCCCCACGGTGGTGAAACATATCCGGACCTACAAACAACGGGACCCGGGCATCTTCGCCTGGGAGATCCGGGATCGCCTTCTGGCTGACGGCGTGTGCGACAAGTACAACGTGCCCTCGGTCAGCTCCATCAGCCGCATCCTCCGCAACAAGATCGGCAACCTGTCCCAGCAGGGCCACTACGAATCGTACAAGCAGCACCAGCCGCCGCCGCAGCCGGCTCTGCCCTACAACCACATCTACTCGTACCCCAGCCCCATCGCCGCGGCCGGCGCCAAGGGGCCCGCGCCCCCCGGCGTGGCCGCCATCCCCAGCGCCATGGCCATGCCCCGCACCTGGCCCTCCTCCCACTCGGTCACGGACATCCTGGGCATCCGCTCCATCACGGACCAAGGTGAGACGGGCGGCCGGGCAGGGCCTGTCTTCCTCGACGGCTCCGTCGCTCTGCCCCCAGGCTCTGCAAAGCCAGAGTATTTCTCCCAGCCCCGACGTGTCCTGTTGCTCGGGAAGATCAGAGGTCCCGGGGACGGGCTGCATGTTTAACAGCAAATGCTAAATAAATACCGGGCGTCGCCAATGGCGCCGTCACCAGAGACGTGGCAGCTTTAACTGGAGGAAACGGCCTGAGGACGGCGGGGCCGCGCTCGGCCCGGCCCGGTTCGGCCCCGCATTCCCGGCCCGGTCCCACATTCCCGGCCCGGCCGGCCTCGAGTGCCGGGAAGCTCCGCGGCGTTACCGAGAAAACCTCTCTCTTTAGTTCTCGCAATCAGACCAAATTTGCCCAGGCAGGAAGTTCAAATGTCACCTAATTGCTTTCGCCCTGATACTTCATTTTCCTCCGAACCGGTGGTCCTGGAAAACGAAACCCTGAAGATTTGTTTCTCTTATCCTTTCCTCCTTCTTTCTCTTACTCTGACTGGAAACTGTGTCGCCTCTCCCAGCCGCAAAGAAAGGGACATTTTTTCCATTTCGATTTCTGCCAGTGAACTAGCAGTGAATGTGGTTAAAACAACAGTCTAAAATAACCTTCGCCTACAGCGATCTCTGTGTCCCACTCTTCCCTCCCAATTAGCAGAAGGAGCGCGAGGTGGGGGGAGCTGATTTCTCTTTTCACTTCATTTTAACGGCAACAATCCAGTTTCAGTAGCAAATTGCTACTCAAATACAGATTGATCCTTTATATATTGCAAAATAATTTATATATATTATATACACATATCACTAAAAAAAAAGATTGGGATTTTTTAAAAGCAATATATATGCTCATATGTGTATATATATATTCACGGACAAATGCATTTAAGAGCCGAGTTTAGCACATACACACTCGGCAGTCTCTGCTCTGTGCCAGAGAAAGGTAGTGCTGCAAATGAACGTTGTAAGGAATGTGAACAATACGTTTACATGAGAAATTGGGAGGTTTTCAGCGAGCTCCTCTCTTGCTAGCAGCACAGGCAGGCCCCGGACGTGCGCTGCCCGCTGCCGAGGTGTCTCCCCCATCTCTCAGCCCCCAGGAGGTGCAAGGGTCTTTCTGCGGTGTAAGATCTCGCCCCCCTCTCCTTCCCCGGGAAGAGCCGGGGCTGCTGAGCGGCCAATGCCGCCGATGGGGGCTGCTTGCCCTTGATTTATAGGATAAACTGACCTTGCTGACACGGAAAGGAAGCCCCTATTCATGGGAAAGTGTGAGATCAGCAGAAAGGGGCGCTCGCCGAGAGAGCTCAGTTTCCTAAGACAATTTCGGGCTTGTGCCTTTCCCCCGGCCCGGCCGGGCCCGCAGCGAGGCGGTATCCCAGGGAAGGAGGCCGCTTCCCACGGCGGCTCCGCGGGCAGCGCCGCGGCCGGGCGCGGAGAGACTCCCTGCTCCCCCAGGGCTCCCGCCGGTGCCCGCGATGTCCGGCCGCTATTGCCGGGGCGCTGCCGGTGCGTGCGGGAAGCCCGAGCCTTCTCTTTCTGTTCCCCCCCTCCCTCCTTTCTTTCTTCTTTCTTAATTTTATTTTTTCTCTCAGAAAGTTTATTTTTGGATTCTGGTTCAACCTTCAGCCGTGTTAGTGTTCCCTCTAATGAAGGATATCGTTTGACCCCACGCACAAACACACCCATATATTCACGTAAATCCACCTTGGGAAGCCAGTGACAGGGAGCAGCTCTGCCCAGCCAGGGCTGCGACGCGGCGCCGGCCAGCTCTGAGCTCTTCCTCGGTTGTAGGGGAGAAAAGCGAAGGCATGTGTTTGAGGAATGAGGGGCAAAGGAGAGATTCCTCCCTTAATTCTGCCCCTCAAACCCGTCCGCTAGGGTCCCAGAGCCCTCCCCGCTTCTCCAGGGTAGGTCGCGGGGGGAAAGGAGCCGCGTCCAGCCCAAGCAAACTGCGCCTCTAACTCCCGCTTTGCTCCCCAGCAGTGAGCGACACTTCGCCGTACCCCAGCCCCAAGGTGGAGGAATGGGGCAGCCTGGGCCGGAGCAGCTTCCCCGCCGCCCAGCACGCCGTGAACGGGCTGGAGAAGAGCTCCCTGGAGCAGGAGGCCAAGTACAGCCAGGTAAGGGGGGAGCGAGGGGTGGGCACCGCGCCGCGGCTGCTCCTGCTTTGGGGCCGCTCCGGCCTTCCTGCAGCGGCTGCTTTGCGAGAGAGGCCGTAGGAAGCCGGCAGAGCGCCTCGCTGCCTCCTTCCCTCTGCTCCCCTCTCCCCTCCTGCAGCACAAGGAGCCAGGGGAGACCCCAGGCCTCCTTCGGCCCGCCCGCCCTTGCGGCTGCCCGGGGCAGCCCCCGCCGCTGCTCGCTGCCGCGCGCCGCGGCCCGAAGCGCGAGCGCAGCCCGCCTAGTAGACACCCGAGAATCGCCGAGCACCTGCAGCCCCCGCGCCGAGGCGCCCTGAGCGGCCGGGGGCTCCGCGCTGCCCCGCGCAGCGCTGCGGAGCGGAGAGCGGCCGCGCAGCCCCGGCCCCCCGTTCCGCCGCCTCCTTCCAAAGGCGCTTTCTGCCGCGAGCACCGTAGGCAGGGGAATAATTTGAAAATGAGGTATAATTGCTTCCTACATTAAGTATTTTTAAACGCTTAAGTCGACTGTGAATTTCCTACGTTTTAATTACAGCACGGTATAACTGTTACTTAATAAATCCCCGCCTAAGTCTTTGTGCTTGCTAATCAAATCCCATGCCAGGAGATGAGCTATAAAAGACTTAACTGTTACTCGTGGGGAGAGCACAAGTTTGGGGAGCATTTCCACGCAATGGAAACAAATATTTTAAAAGTAGTGGGGGATGCGTCCCCTTCCCAGAAGTTCATTTGTGATACTTGCAATTGCTTCAAGGAAAAGCTGCAGTCTCTGTCTAGCATGTCATCATTCAAGAGAGAAGTTTTGGGAGATATTTGCTGCAGGTTGGTGACTTTGGATTCCATGATGAATCTGTACCTGAAATTTGGGTCTGAGAGTAGCTGAATGAGACCCTTTCAGAATGAGTATTTTGAGCAGAAATTGAGCAAATGCTTTCAGAAAGGTGAATAAGGCAGCATACGAAGTTTCATAGGCCTCAAAGGTGATCTTCCATTTTATTACCCGTATCACCTTGCAATGGTGATTAATGGTATCCTATTTGTTTCCCATTATCGCTGTATTATTATCGCTTTATTATTCCATTCATTTCCTACTACAGATAATGTATCATGTAGTATAGCTGTTACTGCAAAGTAGATGATAGAATTTGGTTTAGAATGAAACATTCAACTTTCCATGTTTTTCTTTAAAAATAAAACAAAAAATATGTTAGCAATCTTACTGAAAATATGGAAGAATCTTGTCATTATGCTGCTAAGAGCAGCTGTACCGTGGCTGCATTGTTGTAAGCTCCAGTCTGGGCCTTCTGCACATGTATGACTTCCAGAAGTGAATAATTCTGTGGAAGTGTTCATAGAATCTGGCTGGTGGATTATAAACTATTGCCTCTGTAAGAATCACATTTCCCTTAACAGAAATTTGAGGAATAATGTTATAGAAATTGGATTATTTTCAATGCTAGTATTGGAATCTTTTTTTTTTTCTGCGTGTTTAACATGCATTAAACAAATTTTTAACCTTGCTTAATTCTTTCAATATATTTACTTCAATATTTATTGCTTCAGAATATATCACTATTTTACGGTTAATATCAGTTTAATTCAAAGTTTCATTCAGACTAAAAGATTGCCAGATATATTTAATTTAAACATTTGGACTACTTAAAAAGGGAGCAAATTAACATTAATATAATAAATTGCATAGTGGTTTTGAAATGGCAGGAAATTTGCAAGATATTTTCCTAAAATATGATTTTCATTATTTTTCACATTAAAAAATGATACAGAGATGATTCCCGCACCACCTAAAAATACTAATACATGTTTGGCTTTGGAAGCTCCTAATGCATAGAGCAGGCTATTCGGAGAACTCGTTCACATGTACATTGTTTGCTTAATATGTCAAAAGTATCTTCCTTGCTAATTTAGAACACATTCAAAGAAAATAAATGTCAAATAAGAACGCAAAAAGGTGATTTTCTTCATTTTTACAAGATTCCTGTAGCTACAAAGAATCATTCCATCTAGTTGTAAAGTGAAATTCATGAACCATATTCTCGCTGGCTTAGGAGGTTGCTGGTCACAGAAGCACAGTGGGTCTGGGTGCCATTTAAGCCTGTCCCAGAGCCTTAAATATGCCTGAGAACTTCCTATAGTCCCTTGCAGTGTCTGCTGCTTTGGGTGTAAATAGATGAGCTGGGGACAACTGAGAACATTGGTTCATTTATCCAGATCCAGCAATCGGGTATCTGGAATGACGGAATACAGGGAAGCTGTGGTCATGGTTTACCTGCCAGGAGGACTATAGTGGAACTGGTTCTGTGTCGGGGCTGCAAGATAAATGCTATTTTCCTCATTTCCTTTGTGCAAAGCTCTTCAGAAAATTCTGCTCTTATGAAGGCTAATGCTGGAGGTGCCCTGGAAAAGAGAAGTGGCTCCTCTGTAGCACTCACCCCACGGTCACGTGTGTATAACCAGTGGTCAGTCAGCTACACCGGGAGCGGAGCCGTGGGGAGCCGAGCTCAAGTCTTCACACAGGCTCCCCACCTGCAGCCCACAGCAGAGGGAAGGCTCTGCAAGGTGCTTTGCCAAGGGTTTTCACATGAGTGACAGGGATAAACGCTGTTTCTAGCTAATATCAGCAATGTATTTTAAGCATCAGCACTCTTCAACAATACAGGTTGAAGGTTCATGCAGCTAGAAAATAGCTGCAAAGCTGATAGATGCCTGAAGGACTTATTCTTCCAGCCTTAGTTGTGGAAGATATTATTTAACTTCTCGAGAAGCCCCCTGGAAACTCCCTCTTTATGAGGAAATCTAGAAAAATTGAGCACAACGATCAAGATCTTTTGTACTTTTCAACTATATTTGATCCCTTCTTTTAAGCCGTATACCTTTATTTTAACACGCTAGCTTCTGTAGCCTTTTTCAGGCAAAACAGCAAACTTGCCAGCAGCAGCAGTGAAGGCTGATACCTGACACGTTCTAATGCTGCATTTGAAAGCTCCTTACCCCACACATCACTGGAAGCTCTGCCTGGGAAAGGAGGCAGCAAGAATTTCTATTTTCATCTGAGCAATATGTTGTCACACTCATTTAACACAAAGCTGAACTCTTGAATGCAGAACATTTTTTGCTTTAAATATTATTAATTTCTTGGTGTCTCTGGGGCCCTTGTTTGCAAAGTTGTCCTGTGTTTGGGATTTAGAAGTTTGAAAGCTTTGCCTGGCAGACTCTGATTTTGTACCAAAAGTTCCACAGGAAATCACAGAGATGCCTTGTAAAGTTTCTCTTCAGTTTTAATTACATGATGTCCCATGTTGTCATTTATATGTAAGTGGCTGTATTATATTTTCCCAGTGCATCATTTGCACACATTTCTCCAGTCAAACAGCTTTGCAGTGCAGCAGCTGTGAGTTGGGCAAGCTGAAAAGGAAAACAGATTTTTCTGAGAGTGCGACAGTTTTAGGTCATACACGTTTTGTACTCAGAGCTCTGTTACATGCAGTTCATATACCGGGACACATGTGGTGTGTTGCGGAGGAAAGGCTTCTATACAACTATATTAGTCATACAAAAGATGAATATTCAGATTATGGGTTAAGCACTTTATACTGATGGCTGCATTAAAAATAACTAATGGAAATCACTGCAGAAGTAAAATCAACACAAACTATTTTTTACTCTGCATTTGAGATGAAAACATACAAGTATCATCATTTTAAATGCATTTTTCAGACTCCTCATCCTTGTGACTTTCTCTACTGATGACATGGATGTACAGACTGAAAGAACAACAACCTGCATTTAATGTACTCGAAAATGCAGATGTGCATTATATCCCTACATAATTTGTTGAGAGGCAAATAGCTTTGGAAATATTTTTTTTCAGAAAAAATATTTGCATTGCAGGAAGCAGATGTGCTTTGCCAAAGGGAGCTGATATTTATTAATAGAAAAAAAAAAAAGAAAATGAAAAAGGAGAAGGAAAATAGAAAGCTGGTAACTTAGCAAGTGGTTCTTGCAAGCTTGCTCTTGGAAATGATGAGCTGTTTGGAGGCCTGATCCCAAACCCACTGGAGTCGCTGAAAATGTTCCTCCTAATTAAAAGAGCCTTGTGAACTTGGTTTGAGAGAAGTTGTCCTTTGACATGTTGGACAGACCCCAAAGCAGCAACTACTTCATCAATGTCTCAGCAAAACTTCATCAGCTGTTTGTGGCCTGACTTTTCAGCCGTGCTCGGGTAGCGGTCCCTGGTCTTCGGTTGCTTTCTGATTAGGGGATCGTGAGCTCCATGTGCTTACGACATAAAAGGGAAGGCTCCCTTTTATGGCAAGTGATTGCAAATAATTGTGGGTGCAATTCTGGACAATTACTTGCATAGAAAATGTAGGCAATGTAAATATTTAAGTTCCTGATCTTTGATTATAGGTGAACAATGAAATGTATATGTGGTGGCCAAAGCATCTGTAATTGTTTTCATCTGCTATTCTTAAAACCCACAAAATATGGAAACTTTTCTGCGAGTCAAATGAAAATTTAGTCTTAAACATAATGACCAACTAAATGACCCTTCTACACAGATCATTTATTGCAATATTTCACTAGAGAGTTACCTGTGTGGCATCCTATATTCTAATTAAGTGTTCACAAAGTTACACTCCCATTACATGGCTGTGCTAAATCCCTCTGTGATTGTGCTCAGGACCTTATGCTCCACATGCATACCCAGGGGGATGCTGAGGAGAGATGCACATTGGCTTTTCTTGCCATACTACCTAGTAGGAATCTTAGCCATGTTCCTCTCTGGTGCAAGGGTCCTTTGCCTGAGGGCAACCTAGGTCTGTGTTAGGCTGCTCAGGATCTCCTCCTCTTGTTGTTTAGTCACCAAAGAGGCTTCCTTGAGGTCTAGGCATCCATGTCATTGTATGTTGTGGGTGAGGGGCATGAGTTGATCCCACTACCTGCACCCGATTCCTTCCCAGGTGATGTGGATGGCACCCCATTCGAGCCCCATTTGTGAGACCTGCCTCTTTCTGGCCACCTGCTTCCACGGCCAAAACACAGTGCCCTGCCCACCCACCCACATGGCTCCAGGGCACTCCACCTGGATGAGACTAATAAAGAAAGTCAGAGAGGTGAGTGAATGGCACAATGACACTCAGACTGCACTCTGAACACCCTCTACTCAACAGCCCCCAATGGGTCCGGAGCTCCGTTCAGACTAACAGGATCGTGGATTTAAAAGCAGCTGGTGGGAGATGCCTATCACAGTCAAGAAGCAGTGTCAGAAGCACCAGAATTAGATAGGACTCCATCTGTTGAGACTTCTGGTGCTTGCAGTGCAGTGGAAAATAAGCGAAGCCTGTACGGTGTGTTTGGGTTTACGGCTGTTTCGGCAGTCCATCAGTGCTTAGGGATTGCCTGGTCAAATGGTGGTGGCTATTCCATAATCAGAGGGCTGTGATTTCAGTCCTGCTGACTTATCAACCGACCCATACTTGCCTCTGCAGTGATGGAGATCCAGCAGGGAAAGGGGAATACCGTTTGGCTCTTGTTTTGTGGACAAAGTGGAGTTTTACTGAATTAACCCTGTGGTTTTGCAGCAGGTTTTTTTTTTTTTTTTTTTTCTTCAGCAGTTTTTGTAGCTGGCAGAATCTCTTTCAGGTCTTTCTGTAACATCTCTTTCCACCAACTTCAGTTTCATTTAAATAACTCCATGTTTAAATAACTATTGATGCATTGTTAGGTTATATTAAGGTTGTGTTTTCCATAGAGCCTTTTGCTGAGCACATTATATTTTAATCATCACTGTAGAAAGAACAAATATTTAATCTTCTCAATGTATTTACTTGTATAATATCTCCGCATGACTTCAGATTTTGCCCAAATAGGGGCAAAATACTGTGGAAATCTGCTCTATGTTGCCGTAGTCAGGGGAGTTTGCTCACCTGGCCTTGCCTCCGTTTTCCTCTGCTGATGTTTTTCTGTGTTTTCATCAGTCTGTTTTATCTAAGTCTTTAAGAGGTTTTAAACTTTTGTTTTTGTTGTAGTTGGTCTGGACAAAGATGTAAAATGCCTCTGGCTCTGTTAGGAAAGAATTGGTAGTGGTGTGTAACTTCAAGTTATTATTATTTTCAAAAAGGTCTTTTTATTTCCCTGAAGAAGCTGATATTTAGGATTTGATAAGCAAGTATAATTGAGTGTTCCCGATGCATGTTGCAACTATAGTTAAAGCATTCGATTGATACTATCTGATTTCTGTGTTATTCAGTGCAGCTGGGGATGACTATAAGTAAAGGAAACCACTTTAAGTTAATAAAAAGTGCATTCAACACAGAGAACGCAATCGGCTCATTATTAAGAGAATGAAACTTATTATAGAAGAAAGTAGTGTGGGAATCTCATGCAGTACATTGTAATTCAAGGACTACTGAATTTAGTGAAAAATGCTCTAAAAACATTAAAGAGATATTTGATGAACAGATGGCTAATTAATATTCCAATCTTAAAGCATTTAAGTATGCAAGTAGTTCCATTTTACTATCAACTTCAAATAAAATTGCCAACTTTGCTCTGTAGGACAGTGAAAAAGGAATTCTGTAATCACCCGTTGTGGAAAATTTTTCTTTCTGTTTCCGAAGCCTGGGCTTTTGGGAATCAGACCTACTCCCCAGAGCAATAGAGTAAATGCAGGTGTCTTGCCTGTATGTTAGAATTTAAAAATGCCCGATTCAAGCATATTCCCATGTATTCCCATTCTTTTCCGGAAATGAAGACATAGATTTTGAAGAAATATTTCTGCAGAAATATTTTAAAGAAATACTGACTGCAGAATGCTGCCCACTTCTGTTCAAAGTCTTTTAGACATTGAAATCATTTAATTAAAATGTCTTCATTTTTCAGAGTTTGTTCTGTAATATTCTGCTTGCTGGGAAATCAAAATCAATGGAAGCTGGAAGTGGGAACATGCTCAGTAGAAGAAATTCATTCACATAAGCATAAGGACATACTCTGAGAATAAGTTTTGAAAAGACTTTTGGATAATTTTTTCGCGGGATTATAAAAATCAGCAAAAAGCAGTTTGTGGGATCAACTCTGACTGCGTTATTCATATACATCTTGTCGTCTTAACAAACTCATTATTTTTTTTTCTTAAAAAATAATGAAGAGTGTTAACATAAACTGGAGAAGTTTTCTGAGTGCCCATATTCTTTAGGTAACTCTGATTTACTTGCATAGCTCAGTAATTCTAGCAGAATACTCATCTAAAGGGATGCTTGTAGGATCGTGTAATTTTTCCCATTGATGCTGAAGGACTGAGTAGTAGCTTCAGAATTTAGCTCTTAGTTAATGGCTTTCTCTGCCTCTGTAGTATTTGACATTATTAATTTTAAAAAAGTTAAAAGAGGCATAGGTCTATTAATTACCTCTTTCGGTAATGCCATTTCCCTAAGTGAGATTTCCATTATATGCCGGCTGCCGATATTTTACTTGGAAAATTTGTTTACTCTTCCCCTGGGATCCCATTATGTGTTTGATTTGTAAATCATATTTTAATCTCCAATTAAAAAAGAGAGATTTAGCATGTTTGCTTCCTTCATGTTTGTAGTTTGCATTTGTTTGCTCCTTGTCATTTTACTGTACCCTTTTTGGCTTGTTGTGTGCACATCGCTAAGAACATTAGACGTTCCTTGGGTGTTTAAGGCAATTTGCTTTTCCAATTGGCCAACTAGATCTTCAGCTCTGCTCTGGGCTCTGCTTTTTCCTTTGTTGTGGAAAAAATGACTTCTCCAGTAGCTACTTCTTGACTGTTTTCAGTACATTTGATGCACATGCAGCATCTGCAGAAATTATTTAAGCTGTTTCATTTTGAAAAACGAGCAGTGAGAGCTTGGCTGTGTGTGGAGCATAAGCTACTGCCAACGCTCTTGCTGGAGAGCTGCTGCTGTCAGCAGCTCCCTGGCGGTACCTCTGCAGGTTTGCTTAGTTTTTGTTTAGTTTGCTTTTGGGGGGAGGCTCTGTGCTGGAGAATAAAGGCAATCCTTGCTGATCAGGAAGGATTTGTTCCATCCGTGACAGTGATGGAGTCAAGAAACTCAAAGTAAATGGCAATGGAGCTGCTGAGTGGCGCGTTCCTGAGGACTTGACATGGGCAGAGCTTCTGCTGGTTCCAGTGGGGACGCTGGTCGCAGTCACTGTCCAGACTTGTTGTTGGTGTTGAATTAGGCAATTGATCTTGAAGCCAATATTTTCCCCAAAATATATTTTTAAAGTGTTTCAAATATATATAAAAAAAAATCAAAATATTTCTGCAAAACATAAACTCTAAGGGTCTTCATCTAAATAATGAAATTATTAGCAACTTCAATTCATGGATTAATTTTTCAAATAATTAAAAATAATTGTTTCAAAATAAGATTTCTTTTGTTGGACACTTAGATTACGCAGTTGAAGTGTATGCCCTTGTGAGATCAAGTCTGCTCTTGGTTGTTTTCATGTAAACCTGAAATGAGAACATTCATGTTTTTTATTGCAGTTCATAGTAACCAATGTAAATGAAGCTTCATGATTTTAAGTGTTATTTCTGGAAAAAAAAAAAGAAAAAAAAACAGGTGAAGCTGGGTGCTTTTCTGAAACATTTCATAGCCGAAAGGGAAGGGATCACAGGGACGGGCTGTAATTTTTCTACTCAGAATAGACGTCTAGCAAATGAAAGGAAAAGTAGATAGAGGAATGAAATCAAACATAATAATTTCAATTAATTTCAAGATAGAATCTGAATTTATACCACAATGTCCAAAAGTAGAAATTGCTCTGGTATTAGCATAGCCAAGGCAGAAAAAGAAATCTTGAGAGTCTGTTGTCAGGAACGGATTGTTTGGGAAGTTTGCTCAGAAGTTTTATCTATTCTTCTCCTAAAGTGCAAGAAAGAGGTCTTGGTGTTGCCCTCACAGCAGAAGTCAGTGAGTATGAGGGGGTTTAATCTCTGCCTCAGAGAGGAACTGTTGTGACTTTTAGGAAACTAGAAAGCTAATGGAAATGATTTGTTCCAAAAAAACATTACCGCATAAGCTTGGTTCTTGACTTGCTTCCCATCCTCCCGCAAAGGGGAGGATGGAAAGAATTTTTTTTTTCCAAGAAACCCCCAACTCCAAGCCCCAGATCCCACACAGGCAGAAAACAAAAATTACATGCCCTCCTACTCCTATTTAGGGTTTTACCAAAGAGCGTCTAAAATGAGAAGTTCCTTCAGTCAAAACCACCTGAGCCTTTGCTGCTGAAAGTGGATGCAGACCATTTGTTTCTGCAGCATAATTTGTATTATATAATGTGACACTTTCTGTCCCCATTTCTGGCTTGGATTTTCCTTTCTTTTGCTGTGATGTATATCAGCAGTAATCCCGTGCTCTTATTTTGCAGGTAGTTTTGTGGGAACATGATTAAATGAATTTATAAATCACTGGAAGGTCATGTTTTCTAGATCCAGAGCACAACTCTAAAATTTGGAGATACTTTTTTTTCCATCATTTGTTTTAAAACATTGATAGAGGCAGGAATTCAAAGCAAATCTTTCCCTCCGGCCGTTGTAGAAATCGGATAGTGAGTACTTTCCAGCAGGAACCCTTATCTTTTGCAGAGCAGAGGCTCTTGTTCAGTTAGATCTGCATGTTTATTTGTTTGTTTTAAAAATTAAATTTCCCCTGAAAAGCAATGATTTAAGTTAAGAAAAAAAAATATTTATAGAACTTAAAAACAAGGTTCAAGAAACTGTGCACTTAAAACAAGTTCTAAGGGTTCTGCAAATCCATAAACGTCATGGGGGTTCTTGCCCTCCTAATTATGAATGTTTAGATTTTGGTGTTCATTTCCTCTGACTGAAATACTGCAGGCTGAATTATTCATCCAGGATGTACATGAACATGGAATTTAAACCTTCCCATTTATTTTAAGTGGATGTCATGTTTGTAAAAAGTGCCAGATTGAAGGGGAAGGTTCGGCCTTTCTGATAACATATGCATTGTACCCAAAGAAGTAAAAATTCTTGCAGCTGAAATTATTGGGTCAAATCCTTCACTGGTGGAAATCAGGCTGTTGAATTTACTTCTGTAGCTATCCCCTCAGCTCTGTGCCAGGCCAGTCCTTATCTCGCCCAGTGCCACTTGTTTCATTGAGGCAGCTTATTGGAATTCAGATCATTATGGTTTTGCATGGTATGCTTGTGAAAACTGGAGCTGAAACAAGACGGAATCATTTAACCAGGGAGTCAGAGAAAATAGCTTTCAGGCATTGGTGCCCTGGAACAGATTGAAGCTGGTGGTGGCTCCACATCCTGCCCTAATCATTATAAATCAGGAAATGATTTGTTTTACATTTTGTTGTTATAAAAACTAGTGCATCTTTAGTCAACTCTCACCTGCTTTGTAAATAGCAACCCAAGCAGTTCAACTGGTGTAATGCAGTAATAAACTAGTATTTCTCTATCAGTTATAGACCAGAGCCTTATTTATTTATTTATTTATTTACTTATTTTTTGTTATGATATAATGCAAAGGAATGCCACATAATAATACATAGAAGGTAAAGATATATTTTTGGACATAAATACATATCCATACACAAACATGCATTGATAATATCTGACTTGCTAAGGTGAGCTGCTCAGGAGACCATGCCAGCCTTGCAAAGTGGTCAGTCCTGGAGCTGTGTCTGGTAGAAAGCCCTAGGGACTTTGGCTCTGCAAGCAGGTGACCAGGATGTGGGCTCAGGCAGTGTCATGGTGGCCTCTGGGTGACATGTTGGCATGTTCCTTCGCACATCGGGTCCATGTGTGAGCTCAAGGAGGGCACAGCCCAGGTATCTTCCTGCAAGGCTGTGTGGACAAGTCAGGTGAGAGGTTGCCCATATGGGCGTGGGGTGATCCTGCTCCTCCTCAGGGCAAAAGAAGGTGTAGACACAGTCATTAGCTCCCACGATGTTGCTGCCTGGACACAAAGTTTAGGATTGGACAGGACCAAAAGCTGCGGTACTCATGCTGTCACCCATACACTCTTGGCATGGTGGGGTATCTTGGTTACATGGTTGTATCAAGCAATATTTTGACTTGGCACAAAGCACCATAATAAGTGTCTTCATTCATAGTCCCAGCCCTTACTCTTTCCTCAGATGAGATGTTACAGAATTTGCCCTCTCCAAGAGGAAGCACCAGTGTTTGGAGAGCATCTGACTGCAGGCTGTATAGCATATGGGAAATATATATATATATATATATATATTTCTTTTCTACAGCAGTGAAGGAGTCTGTCTCTTCGTAGAGCTCCATTGTGGTGAACAATGACAACATGAGAGGCTGGAGGGCATGGGCCTTCTCTACAAATGAGTGGGGACCTTGCCAAATGTAGCACAGGCAAAGCTCACTGCACATGGCCATATGAGATGAAGGCTCCTACATAACGTAGGGCTTCCATGCACAGCCTTGTGCCTGGCCTGCTGCTGCTGCCAGTTTGCCTGGAGTGGGCGAGAGGCTTCTTGGACTCCCAAGCAAGCCTAGAGGAGCAGGGTGGTTGTGCAGAGACTAAAGGTCCTCTTCTGAGTGCTGAGGGATGGAGGTCTGAGCGTCGGTGCTGACCCACTGCCCTGTGCTGCCAGCCATTCCCGAGGCTCCCCTGAGGCTCCTCCATCTCTTCTCCCTCCAGCAACCGCTGAAGATTTCTGCAATTCTCCTCCTTGCAGAAATCATTTGGCCTGTGGCTCTTGATGTCCCAGCGTTAAACCTGGCTCTAATGATTCTACTGCCTTTTTGGAAAAGCTTTTTGTTACTGTTAGGAAAATTGGAGAGGTGATCTGTTTTTTTTATTTTTATTTTTATTTATTTTTTGCTTCACATCCTGCCGAAGAACCCTTTACACATTGGTAGAGCTTGGAGAATAGCAGCTTTTTAGGACCTGTAACACTGTAGGGTTTTAGTTTTTGGTAAATTCAATCAAATAATTTTCCTTGTGACATAAGAAAGGTATTAAATTACAGTACAATTATTTGAGGATTGGTATTAATTACTACTGTAGTACTGTTGCAAACACTGACATTTAGGGCTGAGGCTAAAGCGTAATTTTGGACACAGTAGGGGATGCATAATTGTAGTTGAAGGTCAGGTCACATATTTGAATTTTCAAAAGAATAAGGCAAGTTTAGCTTCAGCAAAGTGTTTATGGATTTGGAAGGACAGCTATGTTGCTGCTGTAGCTGTATGTTTTGTATTAATTAATATACTAATTTGAGGCTTACGGCTGGAATGCCCTCACTGTCTCCTGCTGTTTTAGATTGCTGTACACATTTATATTGATTCCAGTGGGATTACTGCTTATTTTCCCAAGTGGCAATGAGGGGATAATCCAGCTGCTGGAACGGTAAGTTGCACTAGGAAACACACAAGCCTGTTACCAGACCAGTGGAGTTTATTGAGATATATATTTGAAATGTAGGCAGGTGCAATCCAGACAGGAATTGAACAAGTGAAACATGTTAACTGTATGTGAAGTTTTAGCAGAAAAAATTCTTTTTCCTTTTTCAGCTCTACACTACACAGACTGGATTCAGTCTCTCCAGGTGATTAAGCTTCTCTAGGAAAAATGGCAGACAGTACGTGATTTGCGAAGTTAATACCTGTTCCTTCTTAAACAGAAAAACTTCTTTCTGGGGGAAGAAAAAATCACCACATATCCTAAAACATAAACACTACACAAACAAAAACTTGAGCAAGATAAATGATCTTGTTTTGTACCTGTTCTGCTGAAGAAGCATTTACAGGGTGTGAAATAAACCACAGAACTTTTTTATTTAAATAAGGAGTCATTCATTGTGAAATCCTACCACAGTAGACTGAAGGACTCTCCCTTCTTTATTTAAATAGAAACTCTTCTCCTTAGCCTACAGAAGGACCTAGGAACAGGTCCTAGGAAAACAGTTTGTAGAAAAGGACCCAGCCCTGTATTTGTTTCGCGTACAGAAGCCCCATTGAAACCAAAAGAAGCTCTGAGCAAAGAACACTTTGAAGGTTATATCCCAAGTATCTGGAAAACAGGTTTTAAAAGACATCGTCAATATGCTCATACTCTGAGCAACCAGTTGCCAAAGGGTTTAAGATGTTCCCATGCCCCAGCTGCTTGTCACCTTTCTGCTCCAGCACATGCAGCAGTGGGAGAAGGAGCCAGGTCCTCTCTTGCCCACCCCAACCCCGGGCATTGCCCACCTCTCTGGAGCTCGAGCTGAAGCACTGGGGGCTGTAAGGTGTCGCAGGGGTCAATTTCTCCTGCCACTGCAATGGCTGTGGTCATCACGCCTTACACTGCCACAGCATTTCTTGTCGTGGCCATGTGCCAGGGCCCAGCTGCAGTGGCCGATACACCAAGGAAAATCTGGGAAGGGTGGGTGAGTGCTAACAGCACACCCCATCCTGGTGTGTAGGACTCTCCAAAGGATAGAGAAAGGTGTTGAGATACAGACAGACAGACCAAAATCATTGCAAATATCTCCAGCAGTTTTCAAACATCAATCAGCTGCTCAAGGAGCCACCAAACAACAGGTTGCTAGTAGGGATGGGCAAAACAGGGAGGGCTTGGTGGTTCCTCCCTGCTTTGGTGTATGGTCCTTAGGCAGTAGTTGTCTACCCTATCAAACACTGGTGTTTGTGCTACAAGGTGTGCAGACTGATGCGGGGTAGCTGGTCTTAAGATGAAAGCACAAAGTGGCCCTGACACCATGGAAGTCACGGGCTGTGATGGTCAGGGACCTCCTGAGAGTCCCGTGGTGGGATGTCATGTGGACATCTGTGGCAGCATCCTCATCCCTTCACCATGGCCTGGCACAAAGCCTCAGCAATACCCAACGACATTTTCTTCTGTGGCCTTGCTCTCTAAGAAACACTTTTCCCTTTCCTTTCAGGCACCCAGTGGTCTCTCCGCCGTTGGCAGCTTCGTCTCAGCCCCGGCCATGCCCCCGTACGCCACCCCAGCCCAAGTGTCGCCTTACATGACGTACAGCGCCGCGCCGTCGGGCTACATGGCGAGCCACGGCTGGCAGCACGCCGGCGGCACCCCGCTGTCGCCCCACAGCTGCGACATCCCCGCCTCGCTGGCGTTCAAGGGCATGCCGGCCACCCGCGAGGGCGGCCACTCGCTCACAGCCTCTGCGCTCTGATGCCGCGGCCGGCCCAGGATGGCCGCCGCGGCCTCCTGCCCCAGGCCTCATGCACTGCTCCTCCTCATGCTGGTGGCATCTGGCACTTCTCCATGTGACTTCCCTCCCGTGAGACTTGGGGGACCAAAATGGCTGGAAACAGCACCTGAAACTGGGAGAAGTGTGTTGCTGTTGCCCTTGCACTGCGTTGGGAAAGATCTTGCATCCCTCAAAGGGCTCGTAGAACCTTGTCTGACTCTTTTCTGGTAAAACCACACGTATTTATTCTTAATCATTGCAGACTTTCGAAATGTGCAATTGTTGTTAAGATTTGTGTAAAAATCAATAAAGGAAAATCATCACAGATTACTCCTCTATGCCTCAGATCAGCAGAGGTGGCTGCATGGAAGCTCTTTGCTGAGTGCATCTGTCTCGAGGGAATGAAGTTTCTATCCATGTGGTTATGCCATCCACTACTCTCAAGAGATTACTTTTGGTCTTTATTTTTTTTGGTAATCAGGTATAGAACAAAGGCATTATGCAGCTCTCAGATTCTTCTGGCCTTTCGTCAACATTACAAAGACAGTAGTATGCTGGTATTTTTATCCATTTGTAAATATAGGCTTTTGACAGCATTTGTTTTCACCTCCCAGTACATTTCTGCTTTTCTATTTTTCTTTTGGAAGGTAAAAGCTGACTTTCCAACTGTTTGCTGTGTTTTTGCATTATGGGGTGATAGCCTCAGATGATGGTGTTTAGGTAGGGGTGTTTTCATCATATTTTTTGTGCCTACAGCGGAGGCTTCAACATCTCATGAAACACAATTATTTCTTCATCAGAGGATTCAAAATCCAGAAATCCAGCCAAGTAACTCTCTTCAGTTATATCCACCCTCCCAGAGGCATGAAACACGACATCCATGTTATGTATGCAAACAGAAAAGGTGGTAAAAATCTGAACAAAAGCGCAAATTGTAGAGAAGAATCCTATTTAGTGTGAAATTGTGCAGAAAGGCAGAGCAAATCCATGTAAGTTAACAAAACCACTGTGAAACAGAACTGTACTGTCATTGTTGGCTTCCTTGTGTTCAGCATTTTCAGCCCCCAAATTATGTTGTAATTCTTTTTTTTTTTTCTTTTTTAAGAAGTTGTCTTTAAATTTTTGCTTTAATGAGTGTAAAATATGGACCTTGGTAAAGTTTACATTGTTGTTCTGAAGTATTTTTTTCCCTTATAGATAAACCGGTGGTGGTGCTACAAAAACAGGCATTATTTAATATTAACAAGCTTTCTTTCTACATTTCTGTATCCAGTGGCAAGTACTCTGTCCCAGCTTTTATTAGAAAGCGAATATATTGATCTTTGGAAATTTTTCTGTTTTCCTTGGGCAATAATAAAGTTTTGAATATTATTCTAGAATGCTTTCCACATGCTGTAGGTATGTTCATAATATGAACATGGAAAAAAAAAGATCTAAGATTGGTGTGACGTTTCTTATCCTTTCTGGAGTATTAATATATTATGTATTTTTATAGATCTAGTGCAATAACTTACATTGCACCATTAGAGATAAGACAAAGGAGAAAAAAACATTCTTCAAATACTGCTCTATCTGCCTATCATACTAGACTTCCATTCAGTGGGAAGGTAAAATACAATCCTCTCTTCCTGGATTTCCAGCTTTTGCCACTGAGTTATCTGTGAGCAAAGTTTTGTAATGATACAAATAACCAGTACAAATCTCCATAGCGCATGGCCAATAAAATGCAGATGGACTCAATTGGCTGTTGCCATCTTTGCTTTTTGCATTAAAAAATAGCTAAATTAACAATAATTCTACAAAGAGCACATTCATTGTATTATGGCCCTGAGGAAAGAAATATCTGATCTTGGATCTGCTCTTACATTCTTAGGCCACAGCAGAGCAGAGGAGTTCAGCAGCAGTTTAGCTTTATCAAGATACTTCAAACACTGCTACTCATCAGGACACCTTTTAAAAAATCTGTTTGAAACTACTAAATGCAATTAAATATATGCACATATAAGCAAATTTTCACACTACCACGTAGCTCGTGATTTTACCTTTACACAGCCTTAATGTCATGCAGGAGAAATTGGTTCAATTCTAGATGAGCACCGCTAAAAAATAAGATGGAAAAAGGGAAAACTATCTGTAAACAAATGGTTTTGTTGGCAACTGGATTTTAGCTTTCAGCCTAGCTGTTAGCCTGGATTATAGAATTATTGAGTAAGTCTACTTATTCTTTGCCACATATAACACAAGCAGAAAAAAAAAAAAGAAAAAAAGAAAAAAAAAGAAAAGAAAGAAAGAAAAGAACAAAGAAGAGAAGCCTTTCAAAGCACAGCTTTTTGCTTCAAGGATTCATAAGCCTGTAAAAGAGTGTGCCTGTGTTAAAAGTGTTGAACATTTTTCTGAGCAATGAGACCCCACTTCTGGAATAAAAGTCATCTTTTCTGAGATTCCAGGGAAACTTTAGTGTGTTTTGGAAGAATACTTAGATGCTCAGCTTGTAAGAGTTTTTTGAATTATCTTGTCTTCAGCTAAACCAGGATAATTTATAAAGCGAGCAAATAATTACATATAAAATGATGTAATTACTCTTCACCTGGGAATACATTATTCCAAATCCTCTCGTTTACTGTGTGCTTGTTCAAGTACAGTTCTTCCTACATCTGCTATTGCAAATAGCCCTTTACCCCTTGGCTGGGAGGTCAGCAGGGCTCTGAGCCTCAAAGTACTTCTCAGAGGGAGCAGAGGGACTTGACTTTTGCCTTTGCTGGGATGCCTGTGCTTGACTTTTTTTTTTTTTGTGAATTTTCATAACATTTCTTTTTCCTAAAGTAAAATCAGTATGCAGAATACTTCTTTGCTCAAGGACTGTTCTTACTGCTTCTGGTTATCGGTAAACCAAAAGACAAAATGTATTAGTTTAGTAGCCATATAGCTTTAAGTCACTTTAAAATAAACAAAAAGGAAAAGGGGATTTTTTTTTCAATAATAAACAGAGTTCAGTATCAGCTGTCAGGCAGAGGGATAAATTTGGATTGAACCCACAAAGTCACTGGATAAACTCTAGAAATATGCAGCATATATGAGTGCAGACTTTGAGTTTTTAATATTAAAACCTATACTCCATTCCTAGAGTGCTAAATATTTGCAAAGAAATCAGCAATTGCTGATTGCTACCTTCTGCACCAGGCCTGTTCTCATGGCCATAGTAAAAAGGGCCTCTAGTGCTGCACGTCCCGTGTTGCACCGGGAATGATAGTGACATGGGCTGGAAGTGACAAAAAAGGGTATAGTCTTTGATTTGTTTTTTAAAACAATGCTGTGTTTTCTGCTTTCTAAAGCTTTTTTTCCCCCTCCAATCTTCTTATCAAAAATCAGGCTGAACTATTAACTGCAAAGAAATCTTGTTGGTAAGGATGTAAAGCAGAAGGCTATATATGTATATACAGTATGTTTAAAGCCTTTTATTTTTATATTTTGAATGCTCTAAATTAATAAAAGACTAATTATAAACTATTTTGCTTTTCATTTTCAAAATGATCTCAGTAGTCACTCTTGTTTGGGTAAGTACTGATAATGAAATACAACGTGAAGGAACATCTATCTTAAAACTATTAACTATGACTTTTTTGGGAGAGAGGATGATTTTAGCAAAGAAGAAGTATAAGTAGGAGAAGTTGTGGTCAAATTTAGAGAAAAGATGTCTTTATTGTGCATGTCAGTACAAGCATCTTTGAAAGTGCTGAAAATGTAACTCTATTTTAGGGTTTTGAATTTGTTGCTATTCTAATGCGTTAAAAAAACACTCTGGAGACTAGACTGCACATGTGAACTGACATTTTTAAGTATTACTCTCTAGAAATATTTCTTCGTGATTGCTAGGAGAAAGGTTTGTAGCTGCATAAGAGAAAAAGCACTTAAAGTCAACATTGTGAATACAGCCTTTGTGGTGATACAGCAAGTTTCAGCAATTGCAAGTTAACATAGATGTTTGACAACAAACCAGCTTTAGATAAAGATGTTTTTGTGGTAGAATAATGGATAATTTAAAGGTTTTTTTTTTGTTTTGTTTTTTTGTTCTTGAAAATCAACTGAAGAGTGGCACAACTGCATGAAATGAAAGCTCTCCAGTTAGCATGGCAGAAATATCTTGTGTCGTATTTCATAGAGCAGCTTATAACAGCTAACGAGTATAGGACTAGATCACTGAAATATTATTTATACTTCTAGTGATTGAGAAAGACATCAAATTTAGCTTTGTAGCAGCATTTATTATCTACATTTCTCTCAGGTGTATGCCTAGCTAATGAAGATTGCACATATGATATCTGTCAAGAACATTGTTTTTCCACCCAAAGGGGTTCATGAAAGGCAAAAGGGGCAATCAGGAGGCACTGAGCATTTTTTTTTACAGGATTCAGCTATTTAAGCAATAAGATGTGAGGGGTGGATAGAAATTTCACATTAAGTTCCTATTTACTTAAAATAACTTTTTTTTTCTGTTTATATATTTTCTCATTTTTGATGTGATTCCAAAAGTCATTCTGCACTTTTATGTAGCCCATTTCAAATTCATTATGTTTGGTATCTTATGTGATTTGAGTGAGATTTATACTCTGTGTACGATTGACTACGAATAAGCAGGACATTTAACAGCATGATTCTTTTTAAGGATGTGGCTAACTGCCAACAATGTAAAATGCTGTTCTATCAGTGTTGAAATTGTAAGGCTGGACCCAAGTTTGACACAAGATCCTGGAAAGTATGGGTCAGGTTCTCAGCTTGGACTCAACTGACACTAGCTCAGCATCTGATCTCAAATTATTAAGCTTTCTTCAAAATCATCATGAAGTCAACTTGGCATTAAAAAAAAAAAAAAAAACAACAAAAAAAAACCAGTGTGTTGACTACACAGCATAATTTAGTATCCAGAATTTCCAGTTTGTCTTTGAAAAACTAACTGGCTCCTATGTTCCTTTTATACTTTTTAACTGATCCAGCAAGACAATAACAAATATCAATTTTATTATTTACTTATACACTTCAAGAAAATCATGTGCTTAAATGTTTTCTTGGATCGGGATCTTAACACATAATCTTTTCCAAAATGTATCAACATCAATGTGATCTGAGGGCATTCAACTTCAGAAAGGATAAAAATCATTTTTCCTTTATTAAAGTGTATTTTTGAATGCATATAATTTTAAGGAATGTGTCTTTCAGAGGGATTCTTTGTGATCAAATGTTTCCTGAAGCCACGCATAAACGTATTCATAAACCAAAAGCATCACTGCACCACCTAGAAGAAAATATATTATTTTAATACATACAATATTCAATACATTCAAAATTTTGCAGAATGTTTACAGTATCTAATCTATAACAGAACATGTTAAAGCCTTCGTTTTCAAACACTTATTTTTATTAATTCATTTATAGTTCACTAATTCTTAAACCATATATATTTTATTTAATATTCAACCATAAAATTAATCAGGAAAACGTGCAGATAAATCACCTGGGGTGTACTTACGATATTTTTTTTATCATTTTGCAATACTAAATTGTTTGTTCTTCTACAAACAAAGCTTTTCACCTGTGAATATGTGTACATATGTAGCTTTGTTTAGAGTTAGATCTGGTCATGAATGAGCGACTTATCTGACGGAATGAGAAAAACTGATCACCTGGGTGATGAAAATACTTCCAGGTAAGATTCAAGAAACATTTTCAACTCTTCATTTAAATGTTGCCATATCTAAATTAGAAAATTGCAGTTTTGGAATGAGTGTAATCTTGTCACTGTGTCTAGCTATGAATCCACAAAAGTTTTGATTTGACGGAATGACATTAGTTTAGCTGCTAGAACAGAAAATGGTACAATATCCCAGCTGGAATGCAATAAAGGATCTCTGTTTTGTGTGAAACAGGAGTAAAGCCCTTCCACAATTGGGCACAATTGGTTACAGCTGAAGAAAGGAGATTTTGGAAGCTGTCTGTATAACTAAGCATATTGAGAAGCTTCTGGGCAGAGAAAGTGGGAAGACAGTCAGGTGCCAGGTTGCAGGCGCCGAAGTGTCTTGTAATAATGTGCCATTTGTGCGTGCCAGCTCTGGGGCACAAATATTTTCTGTCCTTTCCTTTTTCTTTTGGCTCAGGTAGCTGGTCAGAGTGTGGCACCTCTGAAAAACAAGTCTTCTGCTGCAGAACTGGGATGATCTTTCCATGTAGTGGGATAGGTACAGCCAGCCAGGCATACTGCAAGAGTTTTCCCATTTTACTGAGCCATGATCAAGCGTAAAATCCTCTATGAACAGCAACTGGCAGATAGTCTGAGAGAGAAGGAGTCTGCAAAAGGCTCTGACCAACAAACCAGTCATAGGCACAACATCTAGAAGATGTAATCTGAACTCAAATTAAGGCTGACTTCCAGTTCTCATCCTGTGTGATCTGTTTGTGTATCTGTCTTCCCTAAGGCATACACATGTTGGAAGAAGGAATTACCTTTACAGTCCAAGTAATGATTGCTTTGTTGTTTCATTGGAAAGCCAAATCTACATATTAGTCAAAGAGACTATAAAAATATTTAAAGTCAAGCACATACTTAACTGATTTGTTGAATCTATGCCAGAATGTACAGTGACTTGTTGGGCGGAAAGTTTTATTCCGAAGGAAATAAGTGCTAAGGGGCACTAAGAAAGTGGAGGCCCACCTTCTCTATGTCCTGTATGTGATGCAGTGCCCTTGAAGTAGGGGGGGGAAAGCTCTTCATTCCCAGAGACATGCTCAGGTACCTTTTATTCTCTCCCCACCTTCTTCCTTTACTCTGCACAAAAAGCAGGCAGAGCCTTGCACTTAGCCAAAGGGATTGGATATGCAAACATCTACAGGCGAACCTGACGCCTCCTTTATACCTGCTTGCTTTTAACCATGTGTGCTCTTGCCTATTAAACCATCCTGCACAATGGAAATACAGCTTCATGGGAGTGGGATACTTTTCAAATTGGGGCTCCTGCTCTTTTCAACACAGACAGCCTCTGTGGGCTGGCAAAATCTAAGGGCTCAGTGCTTTGCTTTCATGATTAATCAAAACCAGTCTGAGAAAAAAAAAAAGTCTGGCAGCCTAAGAAGATGCAGCTTTCAGCCATTCTGTTCCTGCATTTGCAGCAACAGCTATTGGGATGAGGTCAATCAACAAACCTAATTCCAAGACAAAATTGTTGTCTTTGTCTTCTAGTAGCACAGGATTCTCTTCTCAGCTCATTCTATCAGCTTTTTAGGTGCTTTTTATGGTCTGCAAAGGGCACAGGAAGCAGAAAGTACCTAAAATTTGATATGCTTAGGCAACCTTGACTAGTCGAGAACATTTAACCTGGAGACACTCTAACCTTCATTTTAGGGTGACTTTGGTACAGAGTAGTCCTACAGAAGCCAAAGGATCACTTTAGAGGGAATAGGGCAAGCTTTAAGAATCATTTTCAAAGACTTACTGTCCTGGGGTTTACAGTTCTGCCATTTGCATGGGCACACCTTGGCTTGCTCACGGAGTAATTGCACACACTAGGACTTACTTGAATCAACAATTATCCAATGTTTATGCAAAATTGATATTTTTTTCTTTAGAAAAAACACATTTAGCCAAATCCATCCATAATACTATTACTTGATATTATCACCAAGGGAACCATTCAAAGATAAAAGAGAAATTTTGATGATTTGGGTACAGTGATACAAGTATTTGACTGGGGCTTACTGTATCTGTCAAGAAATTAGAAAACAGGAAGAGAAAGCAAAAAGAAAAGCATTATAGAAATGACGGAGGAAAAATTACCTGGGCCAAGCCTCATGATCTTGGGAACCAAGCCTTTGTACAGTGCCAGAAATCTGTAGAGAAGAAAAACAAACAAAACATTTCAAACAATATTCTTGCTTTAGGAGAAAAATGGAATTTTAGCATGTGTTTATTAAAATGCTGGCAGAGCACTTAGAAACAATTATTTGAAATTACGCATGTTCGATAGCAGGCAGTATCTGGATTTTAACATTTTACAGAGGCAGATCAGACAAGGAGAAAAAGCTAATCAATGTTCACTCACAAAAGCTATACCGAGAGCCCAGCCAATCAGAAATATGACTTTAATCAGTGAAATGGTTTTACTTTCAAGACAAGTCTGTTAGCAACAGCTGTGTGCATGAACAAAATGACTGCCATAATTGAATATCAAAGCTACAATGCAGTCCTCACTTGAGAAGATCTTTATAAAGCTGGAAAAAAGTTATTACCACAAAGACCTGTCCCCAATATAATTATTTCAGCAATCTTATTAAAGGCACAGACCTTTGCAAAATTACAAGTAGAGACTGGGAAATATCCTCTTTTCTATTGTTACTTTCCTTTTACAATATGATCAGTTGATTTTAATGTTATCAAAGTAGAAAAAAATGTTACGCATGAATGCAACTTTTATTTGTGGAACGCAAATTTTGGCAACCCAATAATCATCTTGCAATTCCTTTGTAACAGTTCACATAAAGTAGGAAGATGTTTCCTTGTAATTCTAAAATACATTTTCAAAATGTTACATTGTGCTCTTTTGCACCCATGAATTCAGGGTGGCTTAATGGTTCTCATCAAATCTGAAATATAACATGGTTTAATGGACCCATACGAACTAAAACAGAGGTCTGGACATTTATTAAAATAAGAATGTTTTACCCTTCTTCTTTATAGACTGTTGCCATAGTTTTAAAACAGGTTCTGTACTTGATCTCTCCAGGAACTGGCTGTGGTCCTTGAATCCTACTTTTCGCAACATCAAAAGGAATGTTAATAATTGAGGCTATTGTTCCCGAGACCAACCCAATTCCAAATTTCCTCAAAAACTCCAAATTTGGATCCTGCAAAGAGAGAAAGAAAGAAAGAAAGAATAAAAAGGGAAATGGAAGGACCTACGCAGGTTAAACACTATAAAGTAATATGCATTTAATCAGAAAACTCACACAACACAACACAGTGATGTTATTCTAGCGGAACACATTAGGATTTCCTATGCTGGAACTTGTTTTCTTGACAATCCTATTGGCTATGTTTTTACACATGGTCTAAATTGCTGAAGTACACATTTCCTCACACAGGATTTATAAACACAGTTCATAAAGAAAGACTGGTATGGCATATGGGGATGATTTGTATAATTGGGCTTCACAATGTACTTAGTATTACTGTATCAAAACAGGAGAAATCCAAGCACACTATTAGCTAATTGGCCAGAATATTTTACAAATGACAGCAACTTCCACCATGAAGCCTACTAAAATGCTCATTTGTGTGTCGGACCCCCAAATGCTAAATTAAATAAAGGCTAATCTCAGTCTGCTGCCATTCCCCTCCAGGTTTTTTACATTTATTTTCACATGTAGCTGATCCACTGTACTAAGAAGTGCTAGCTTCCTGTTATTAACAATCCAGCTCGGTGCAACTGCAAAAGAGCCTTCCCCGTCCCGCGCATTATAAACCCCGGTACCTCACTCCGCTAATTGCCTGAAGAATTTACAACAGATTGTTCCTGCACCCAGCAACATGCTCACGGCAAAAGCTAGAAGCAGGTTCGAAGTGCATCTAAAAACCTCTTTGCTCATTCATAGTTCACAATCCAACTGAGTTTTATTTGATATTTTTTAAAAAAACTTCCTATCTTGGTAACATCAAAGAATTCAGAATTTATCGAGGAGCCAGAGTCTCTCAAAGCAAGTCTAATCCTATTTCTATGAATAGTGGAAATCATAGTAAAATCTATCCTGTTGCATTTTCTATTAACATAGCTTCTTTTCTCTGTCACTCTTCAACAGAAAAGATGCTTCACTGCTTTATAAAATACTGCATGTATAAATTCCTTTCTTCACAAACACTTTACAGAAAATCAGCAGTAAAATAATAGATGATTTTGCCATGTCATAACATCAGCACGATATTAAAATTAAATTATATTGGAGTGCATTCTTTCTTTTCTAAATTTGCACATTTGTGACTAAAAATAGTAACAATTAAGACATTTTCCTTTCCAGGCTAGCAACAAGAACATTAGTTAAAACTTCCATGATATTCATTGGATAAAGTTCACCCAGATGTCCGGAGGGAAAAGTTAAAACTCAACAGAGCCTATTACTACTTGCAGAAAAAGTCAACACCTTGACTTCACAAAACAGTAAATATACCAAGATAACCCCTTTTTATAATTAGAATAGTTTGTGATATATCAAGCATTGTATAACTTTTTAGTAGAATGCTAAACAACAAAGTACTGTTTATTCTGTATAAAATGACAGTTTCTGAAGTGGAAAAAAAATAATAAAAAATCTTCTGTACAGTCATTTTTTGTGGTATTCAGAAGGAAAAAAACAGATTCCTTGTGAAGTTGGAGAGGCAGTTGGAAGGCAGGCCCTTTCCAGCACGGTACCTCCTTCCAGGCAGCAGGCATGGGAATAAACACACACCTGAGAACTAAGCACATTCATGGATTCTATTAACCTTGTCAAACCAGGCTGCAGGGAAGAGGCCACCACTGCTCTGTTGGTTTTCTGTAGTAGCCAAAGGTCTGCAATATCTTCGCTAAGCTTTGGACCAAGGATACTTTTTGTATGGAACCAAGGCCAGTGGGCTGCCTTCTGGGCTATGCTGCATCAAGCAAAAATATTTATGTATTAAGTATCAAATTTCAGGCCCTGCTGCTTTTGACAAATCCCTTATCTTTGAATGATACAATATTTTCATATTTTAGGGCATTTCCAGTGTCAGAGTTGCCTGTTTCATGATTGCTAGTGCTGCAAAGTATATGATAGAGTGGAGTATCGAATCAAGTGAAAGTCTGTTGAAATACGACACTGCACCAACGTAGCTAAAGGGAAATTAAAACAAATTGCTTTATTTCTAATCCATTTTTCTGTGACACAGAAAATGTTGAAAGACAGCACTTTGCTCACGCACAAAGCTGGATCCTAACCAAATGCACTGTGGTATACAGTAGTTTTGCTATATAGTTTGAGTTTTTACTACTCATTTCAGGAGAAAGGATTTTTATGGCATTCGTCACTGTAATATCTGGGTCATTTCACACACATAACAGACTGCAAATAAATTTAGTTGTTAAAACTAATTAAAAAGTTCTCGCACAGATTAGTGGCATTTTACTCTGCCACTGTTTCTAAGCAGAAAACAGAGATTTCTAAATACCATTTATATCTTTGTCTACAAAGCTTACAGGCACAAGCTTACTGGTGGTCTACCATGTGGGTGCAAGCTGCTATGAAGCAGTGCCTGTCTTTTTGCACTGAAAGCCTCTCTTTGGCCCAAGCCAGAATATTCCTAGTTGTTTAAGATCCAGTGAAAGGAAATATAATGGAACACTGTTCCTCTAGTGCTGACAGTGTAACTGGCTAGCTGAGGCAACTATCACCAGGTCCTTGTCACCAACTTCTGCAGCACACAGTCCTCCAGATGAAGAGTATATGCTCCACATTTAGTATCTTGGAAAAAAAGGTCTCTGCAAGTTATTCTTGCTTTCACAAACAGCAGAACTGGAGGAAGAACACACATGAATTCTGCATTCAGGGAAAGGTGTTTTTCTGTAGCACGAGCACAACATGAAGTAGAGCAGAAGCAGGATAACAGACTGCGGTACAGTGCACCACAAGGGAGTGAAATAGCAGTTTGCTTATTTACAATGGAATAATTTTGCTCTGGTCAGACAACAAAGCCTGATCCTTGCAACTTTTTAGCACGGCCTTCACAGTCTCATTTCCTGAACATCTGAGTCCCTGTCCTGTGAGTACCAGAAGCCATGAAAAACAGCCATTCTATGCCATAAAAGTAATTTCTATGCATGCTTTGTTGGATTTCATTACTTTAGGAGAGAAATGTTGAGATGTTATAGCTCCCTTTTTATACCTCATTACTCCTATTATAATATTTCTAAATTAATGAGTACTGTAAGTTCTTCTTAAATCATATGTTGCCCAATTTCTTCATAATATTCTTCATTAATTGCTTCTTCCATAATTGCTACCAAAAGCAAATTCTAGTCCTAAATCTAGCACATACATGCTCACATACAGAACTGTCACTCACTGAAGTTATTTTAATTTATGAGTTGTCTAGAGATGGGCAATTCACACAGTTCACCTGCATGTATATAGCGTTCAGAAACATGAACAGCAAAGACATTCAAGGGTACTATTTATTTTTCCCTTGTCTTCTTACTGATGTAGTTATGCCCTATTGAGAATGAATAGCAATTGCATAATGTGGCTCACAGAAATATACATGTAGCTCTGTATTTAAGGAAAAAAACAATGAAAATCAAAAGATCTATTAATATTTCTTTATCTAACTGAAACTATCTTTAAAATTTGTTTGCTTCAATTTCAGGATGTTTGTTTTGAGAGCTTTTTATTTTATTTTATTTTTTGGTGGAGAGGGTTACTGAAGGAACACAGCTTACAAAAAGAAAAGACTTTATAGACATATTTTAATACTTCCCAGTAGCTTATATATAAGTTTTCCATAAAAGAATAAGGTTTACTAAGCAAGGATATGGTCAATTCATGACAATTTTCAGGAATGACAATAAAAAGAATTGAATAATACTTGAAGCTGCTATTTGTAAAGCAGCCTACAGGAATTAGCCCCAAGTAAGCCCTTACTTTGAGAAGAATATTTGCATCAAGTTTCTTAGACTCCTTTGAAAAAGTTAGCCATAATATTAGCTTTATAGATGAGTTGTATTTGGCACAGAAGGTTAAAGTGTTTTGAAATGACTGCTAAATTTAAATGCATTTACTCAAGGTCACCTAAAGGGTGAGTGGAGAAGCCAGGAATAGAACGGAGAGGTTTGCACCATATGCGGCACATTCCATCTGTCTCTGTGTAACAAGGAAGGCTTTGCTTTGGTCAACTTTGTGGTTCTGCCTGGTATACCTAGCAATTACTGGATTGAAGAGGGAGAAAGGCATGGATTAAGGGGTAGAGTCACTTCCCAGCCTTTGTGGCTGAGATGAGGTATAATAGCATGGGAATTCCGATGGCAAACTGAGTAGTGCCAGAAAACCTGACCTGGCATTATACATTGTCTATAATCGAGTGTTTGGCAGCAAAATAGGCTGCTTCAGGAAATGTTTTAACCAGCCTGGTAATTGTTTTTAACCACTAAAAGGAGCTTCCTATGGCAATGGACTGTGAAGAAAGGAGCTAGCGGGTCTGAAGAAGGGGAACTTTCAAGACAGGGGAGAAAAGATACCTTCATACAGAGGAAAGGTGAAGATAGCTCAGAGAAGAAACAAGGAGAAGATGAAAAGTTAGAATAAGTTGCTTTAAACAGACCAGACTTGCAATCCAGAGGACAGACAGGATCTGGGTTTCCTCAGTGAAGAGAGCTGGGAAGAAAAGTTGTTGACTTCTGCTCTTCGAGAGGCAAAGACTGTCACGGGTGTGATCAAGTGATTTGGAGGTCAGTAAGAGCAAAAATAAAAAGGTGAATATCTCGTCATTGTCATGATAACTTGTGCTTCAATTCCTTGAAAGAAGAGTCATAATTTTTATTGTGATCTATAGCTTTATGAATAGTTTCTTACTTTTATCTACCCTCACTTAAGTACATTTCATTCATTTACATAGTAAAACTACAGTTTGCAGTCCTATGAGCACAATTTTGCTCTGACTTCTGTTAAGATAATAGCCACAAGCATATTGATAACCAGGAAAGACATTCCACAATGCATAGTCACAGCTGCACTTTGCTTGGATTGAATATACATTTTTTCACACTGGCATTATCTCAGAATGCTTCTTGAATGCAATTTCATTGCAGCAGATACTTCTTTAGGTATTTTAAATCCACCTGTCAAAAGTCTAACAGTATAATAAGAAGAATGGCAGCTGCTAGGACAAATGTCCTGGATGATCTGCAGCATAACATCTGCTCCTAACAGCTATCTGCTCCTGTAGGGTTACATTTTCAAATATCTTGCTATCTTCTCAGTGATTTTTTTTTTCCCCATAATACAATTTCCTGTAAAATTTTTTCATCTTACTCCAGATTTTTGTTAGTATTATTATTCACTATTTGTTCTTTTGCTACACTCTTTTGGAGCCTTAGGGCAAGACCAAGATTCCTCTTCATTAGTCTCAAACAAACATCTGCACCAAAGAGCTTTTGATGTTAAGTAGAAAAACAAGAGACAACAAAAATGTAGTCACAGAATACAAAATATACAAAGTTCTATAGACTTAGTCAGTATAGTCAGTAAGAGAAATAGCAGATAGATTTAAATATTTTCATTTAGAAACTCCTCTGCTAAACAGAATTAACTGTAGGAAGCAAAATGAGAATATTGCAGGAAAGGAGTAGATGAAATAAAAACAGATTCTTCCTTCTATGTTACACTTTTTGGTGAAATCTTTAAACACTACAGGCTATAACCTCAGTGGTCCACAGGACACCTCATATTGGAGAGTGCTGACATCAGTGGAAGATTGTAACACTGCAGCAGATAAGTGTTGCCGTCTCTTTGTAGTTGACAAATCTTTGTAGTTGACAAAACCTAGTTCCTGGGTTGTAGCTCTGAGCTTATTCTCCTTCCCACTCTGCTGCAGTTTTCTATTACATTATCTTGCTTTATTGCCTTTTTTCAACTCTATTGCACTGCATGTCCCTTGCACTATGTGTTTCTAAATTTAAATGCTACATTGGGATGGATCGAAAAACAAAAAATAAAACCTTGCCTTCTATCATATTTATTTCCCAAGATGAACAGCCAATATTGGTTTTCCATTCCTTTGCCTGGAGACATTAGGGCCCTTTCTCTGACAGAAGAACATGCTAGTTGACTGCCACCACTCAGTGCAGCAGCCCTGTTAACAGGTGGCACATCTGCAGCCGCTGAGGCTGCGTCTGACTTGAAATGGGTTTTGCAGTTGACCATGTTTCAAAGGGGGCTTTCAACACAATATGGAAATCTCATATTGTTGAGAAATATGACAGCCACTTGGAGGTAGCAGTGAGCAAACGTTTTAATGAAACTAACTTTTACCATCAAACCTAACCATGATAAAAAGTAGGAAAGTGAGAGCTGCTGGAAGCCTATGAAATGTGCTATAAAGGCATGTGCTATAAAACTGAGATGATATACATTTTCAGACTAATTTGATTGCTCGTGCAGATGCATAGTCGTTAATGCTCCATGGCTGATACATTAGTGGCAATTGAAAAGAGTCTGGCTTACTCTGTTTTCAGTAAACAGAGCACGATGTTGACTGTTAATGTTCTCTTTATCAGAACAGACTGAACACATGAAAAATTATTCATTAAGAACATTTACAACCCACACATGTCATTTATATCATTTGACCATTCAACATAAAAGGTTTATTGTTTTTGGCAAAATAAGCTGCAAACATCCTTAATTGGGATGCAAATTTAATGCACAGTTTAGCACTGTTGACAGCTAAAAGGCTCGTATGGACATTTCCATACATTTTTCCACTTACGTTACAGATGGTGAACAGCAGATATATAACCAAGAGCCAAAATAATTTCAGAAGTGCAGTATTCTTATTTCACAATTTTTATATGCTTGTCAATATTGTGAGACTGACTTTAAATTTTTCTTCTCTGGAGAAGTACACAAAATGAACAAATTAGCTTTCTTAATGAAACCAAATATGTGAGAAAACTTGGAAAGTTACAGCTTCTAATATTTTTATGTCTAATTGAAAAATAGCTTAAACCAAAATCACAGTACAGGCTTGATAACTCTTAGATTCTAGCACTTGCCTACTGACAAAAAAAGATTGAAGTTGCAGATCCAAAGTATTATTGAGTACTTCTATTTTCCAGTCACTGAAGTGAAGTTCAGCACATGTGAATATCTGAGGCACATGTGAATATCTGAGGCACACTGCTGGCTGGTACAAAACACGTGAGGTCTGGTCTACACCCTGCTGAACTCATGACAAGAGTGGCTATATCAGTACATTCAGATCTGCAGCACTGAAGCTAGAGGGTATAGATTGTCCTATGTCTTTGCTATTAAATGCTATAACAATCCAAAACAGAGAGGCTACATGAAAGCTGCCCACCAGGAGCGGTTCCTTGTCTGTGCTAATTCCTAAGCCATATCCAGGAGCCGTGCACGAGCTGGTCTGGGCCAAACTTGTGCTGCCAGGGAACACTTAACAGCACAGATGACTAAGTTTCCATGATGTTCAGGATGCTAGCACAGATGTAGCCACTGTGGTCCAGCACAGTGCAAACTTCTCCGCTTATTTGCAGTTAGTGCAGACCAGTCCTACTTGGACTACACAGTCTTTTGCTTTCATAGGAGGTACTTAGGGGCCGGCTGGCCTGAATGACATCATTGAAGTGATTTCCCTTTCATTTTCTATATGTACCTAAAAATAATAAAATGCTAATTTCTCTCAGATCATAGAGCTCTGAATCTTTCTAATCATACAAAAGCTGTTTTCCTCTCCCTCTATTTTTTTTTTTCTTTGTTATCTGAAAGGCTAAGAAAGCATTCTTATGCCAAATATTAATGTTATGTTTTGATTAATATACTGGAGTACTTTGGGATTTCCTTCGAAGATGCATGAATGCTCTTTGTGCATGCATATGCTTACCTACATTACATATGACTCTGAACTTTTTGGGTAATTATATTTTTCATCTTTTGATCAACATAAAAGTGTTTACTTTTATCTTAGTATCAAGCACTGCTCGTGCCTGGAATTTTCAGAATGTGTGATTAAAGTACATCATTAAAATATGCTTAAATACACTACAATAACTTGTAGAAACTTGCAGGCTAGTTGCACTTGAACAATTCAATTTATTGTAACAATCCGCAAATATGAAGTGGAGGTTTTCTTCATTTATACAACGCTGCCAACAAAAATACCATGCTACTTAGAACTGCAAAGAAAAGAAAAGGTGTTGCCTCATCTGGGAATAGAAAGCGATCCCTTTTGATGTAAACTGCAGCTTCTTCTATGGATACAACTATACATTACACTTGTGATGGTTTAACTGTCATCATTTAAAAATTACATTAGTGAAAACACAGTAAGTAATGTTCTGCAGTCATTACTAAAAGATTAGGCTCACACAATGATTTAGAAAGTTGCCAGCATTATCATGTTTTCATTAGTAAAATTTCCTTTTGTTATATAGAGGAATCTGAGACTATGTGAATATAATTGTTTCATGTTGAGTTACAGCTATATAGGTTCTTTCAACTCACTCATAAGTATACTACATAAAGATCTGTTTTGGATCTGGCCTCCTCTCTATGGGTAAATCCATCATTTCATCCTTAAACACTAGGCTGATCTGCCTTTTGAGTAAACATACCTAGTACATGGCCAGAACATCCAATCTACTGCAAGTCTGCCATCTCATTAGGCTTGCTGTCTTACTTTGCGAGTAGTGAAAGATGTGCAAAAAACAGTAATTTTTGCTCTTCCAAGCCAGCTTACCACAGAAAAAATACACATATAACTCGTATAAGTGTTGACATACCTACACCACGATTATTGACTTTTATAATGCTGCAGTGGGTATTCAAATAAATGAGAATTCAAATATGATTACTTTTTTTTTTATGGCCAGTTTTGATTAAAAGGCAGGAATATGAATTCTTGTATTGTTATACAAATCTTACCAATAAAATGTTATACACATACAAAATAGAAAGATGGGTCAGTCACTGTTTTTTACTATAAACCACAACTTTGCACAGGAAGATACATGATTGAATTAATTAGGTTGCCAAATCTCTTATCTGTTTGTTATATAACAGGAAGAACTTACTTTACTGACTGGAAGAATATTTTTCACATTGAAGTAGAATCCAAAGTAAACCATATTAAAAACTCCATGGCGGCCCAATGTTGCAGTGAGACCCTTGTTGAGTCCCTGGAGTCCTAGACCATCAGTTTTAATAATCTGCCGAGCTTGAACAAAGCTGGATGGTTGCTGCACAAGTTAAACAAAATAAGAAAAAGAAGAGAAAACACAAAAAGGAAACAGAAATCATAGCCTGTTGACTATCACCATGCTGCCAGTTCTTGTCATTTAACTTTAGTCTCACAATATTTCTTATTTTTTCCCTAAAAAAATCCAGCTGGGTTACTGTGACATTTATGAATCGTAATTTTCATTATAAAAAGATTATTTTCCTGATTGCAGAAGAAAGTTGAAAGCATGATATAAAGGTACTCTAAAAGATAAGGAGTCTCTAAAGAATAAGATTTAAACTCATTATTTAAAAATTTTAATTAGATTTTATAGAACTTGTGGCCTCAAATGTATGAATCTGGCAATACTGTCTTGATTATTTATTGTGCTGTTAATACGAAACCTTTACACAAATAGAGTATAGAACATTTAATCTGCACAATAAGACAATAAAAACAGTTTCTATATTAGAATCAATAACACAGGAATATGCATTGTGCAGAAAGGATGGAGTAACCAATCTGGAGTAGGAAATTTTTGAGCCATTTGGGAAGTCCTGCGGGCCAAAACTTGGAGCAGCCAGGGAGACCATACATGTTTGTATAAATAATATGAATAATAGAAACATTATTTTAAAAACTTTGTTGGCTTGAATTTGCTTTTCTCCAAAGCATAAAGTCAGCTATGGGCAACCAAATATTTAATTAGAAAGGCAAAACATGACTTCCTCTAGGACGTTCGAACATGAAAATATAGAATAACTTTGACTACAACACTGAGAATACTACTAATTTCAATACACTTTGTTTAATGAGTTTTCATTTCAAAATATCACTGTGGAGAATAAGAACATCAGCCAAATGATCCCTGTTACATCTGACACAGCATATGACCATTTATTTAGGTGACTGACAAGTTTACTCTTTAATACAAGTTTAATTCTGTTTTTTTTTTAAAATTTTTCATATGCAGTAACTAGTATTGACCTGTTGATGCTCTGCATATATTTTACTATAATTTACTTTTGTAAAGTACTCTCAGGGATTCAAAGCTGCTTAGTGAGATGGAAATCTATTCAAAAAATGTAGACATCCAACATGAAATTTGTGCCAGTTGCTAGGAATAACGTCCTTTCTCATGAAATGAAATCTTCTAAAAGATGATTAGATACATAAAGGAAAACTAAAGGTCGTGAATAAAGTGATTGAAACTGTAGACGGCAACTTTCAACAACAAGGTATGCCTCAGTCTTATCCTGAACATAAATTTACTAATTACTCAGAAGTCCAAGCCTGAGAGTTGCTGAACGACTGAGATGGGATGCACCAACTGAAATGCAGATGTCTGCAACATCTACATCTGCTCCTGATCCTCTCATCAAGACTCCTTTTCACTCACCAAAATAGAGACACCCTAAAAAATCCATCTCATCCAAAGTAGGCATGTAAAATGTTGTTTGATCTTGCCCTATAAGGCTTACTTTCTGCACTGGTGATGGAAGAACCTTAGGATGACTAACTGATAGAAGAATTTATTGTGTAAACATCTGAAGTGGAATTCACTTCATCAGCTATTGCCTTATACTCAGGAGAGGCCTAATCAGTGGAATGTGAAGTCAGGTTCTTCTCACCCTAACACATGTGTAGACACATGTGTTTATTTAGTTAATCACACCTCTGACGTTAGGTGAGATGATTTTTATCATTGCAGGTCTATCTGTAGCTAGTGAGCTTTCCCTAGGGGGTAAAGTTGGCTAGGCTGTAAAATCTGAAAGGAAAAAAAAGAGAAATAAACAACAAGGTGGTGGGGCTGCTAGGAGCTTCTTTTAATAAAAAATTACTGCAGTATTTTCACCTAGAGTGATATCCAAATTACAAACACGCCAAAATGTGATTTATAGAGGCCTTCCTCTTTAAAATGCTCAGCCCTAGAAAGATGATCTGGTACCACAGAACAATCCCTCTGTCACCAGGGTGTCTGTGTATTTGTTTTGGGGGTGTGCTGGAGTTTGGGTGTGGGTGTATGTGCTCATGCTCTTCCTTGTTCCTTTAAACAAGATATATTTATTATTTCAATACAACAGTCAAAGTGAGTTGCATTAGGTTTCATCATATAGTGTGAAAGCTACACAATGGGTAAGTACATACTTCATTTAACCTTTTTAGAAAAACAATGCATGGTAGTGAAGTGAGTGTGCCATTGCTTTGCACTGTATAATAACAGGCACATGCTTATCCCAGTAGGCTTACCTTTACAGAAGAGAGCATGCTTTAAACAAACTATGTATTTCTATTCCTGAAATCTGCTTTAGGGTGGAATGTTCTTTAGCATATTCTCAAGGAGAACTTCCACTTATGGTAGTGAAATCACTAGTAATAACTAGTTTTCCAGGTTCACAGCAAATTCAGAGATCTTAGCACTTAAAAAAAAAAGATATCTCTGTGGTTTAGTTATTTTTGTGATTTAAAAACATCAGTATATGTCTTTTCGTTTGGGCAGATAGGCACTAGTTATATTTTAGAATCTTATTTGTACAATAATTTATTGTGATTTGAATATTGTAAATATTTTCACTTAAATACAATCTTTGTTTTCTTTTTCTGAATTTAAAGCATTTTCACTTAAAAACCCACAACTTAGAAAGTTTTTGAAAAGTTACCGTGTGGTTACGGGATTATTCTGGAGGTCACCAAGAAGAGATGCAGAAATTAAAGTAAAATAAAATTTACATAAAATTGACTAAGTAAAATAACTCAGACTTTGTTAAAAAATCCAAAATAGGGAGAAAAGAGTTTAAAATGTATGAATAGGAAGGATATATTGCCCTCTTTTAATTTTGCAAGAACTATGGTGCTCCAGGAACTATGGTAAAATATATTTACACTCAAAAACTATAATTTTCATTAATAGAAGATAATTCTATCTTTCACAACCATGGGAAAGAAAGATCAAGAATATCTGCTTACTGAATAGACTGTCTGGAACAGCAGTAAGTCCTAATTCATATTTTTTTTCATTTCATTTTCTTCATTTCATGCATAATTTTATCTCAATTCTAGTCTCTCTCCTTCCAGGATCCTAATCTTTTACTCCTGTACAGTATTAACTCTCTGTTTCAGTGTTTTTTCTATACACAGTTAAAAAAATACTTAGACTCAGAGCAATCAGGCATCTCTTTGAGATGCACTGAGAGACTAATATAAATTTGCAAAATGTTTTAAAATTTATTCTCAAAGAGAATGCTTCTCGATGAGTTTCAAAGTAATGCTATGACATTTAGAAATCAATAGAAGCAGTCTGTGAGATTATACCTGAAGATTTTGGCTCAGTTTATGTAAAAGAATAGATGATAAATTCTTTACGGTGAATCCCAAAAGAGGGTTCAATTTGTGCAGATAAGTGACAGAAGCTAAGCAAATATTAAATCAGTTGAAGTTTAATAGATGAGTATCTTGCCTCACTAGGGATTCAGCCAAACTTTCATGCCATGCTAATGTGATTTGGTACTTCTGCCATAATAACTGCAGCTGATTTCGAAAAGATTTAAAAAGACTTGCTTTGACATTCCTTAAACTTATTCACTGAGGAATAAAGGAAGAAAATCCCACAGAAACCTCTTATGTCTTTCCAGATTCCAGTTAGAACTACCTCTGACAATGCCTCCATATTTCTCTTTCACATAAAACTGCAGAGGGAAAAATAGTGTAGAAATTTTAAAAATGATGAAAACATATAATAAAAAGTAAAAGTACTGGTCTCAGATTGATTTTTAGGATCAAGGAACATTTGGAAAGATATTTTTATTTAGTTGTATGTGTTAAAACTGTATCTAGATTAGATATCTATTTGTACTCGTAAGTGATGCAGTCCTCATATAAAGGTTGAAGATTTGGTTTCTAAGTAAATGGAGGGGAAATTAACCTTCTTTTCACCAGAGGCTGAAATGAAAATGTCCACAACCAGAGACCACGTTATATACAACAAAAGAAGAATCACTCCTGGTGCATAAAGGCTTGAAAGGCCTGTCTTTACGCTTAAAGACATTAGGGCAAGTCTATATGTGACTGCGAGGTGACCATTAAAGGAAGATGCACTTTGGCCACAGAATATCTCAATGGAGATGCTGACACAGCTGACAATACCTTATGGCCACGTATCTCTTCTGAAGACGTTGCCTACTGAATCTCTTTAATTTTGCATCCCTGTTAAGCTTGTGGGAAAATCATCTGAGGCATATATTCTATTAGAATAGAGACATCTGGGTCTAAAAATGAAATCTGAGGTGTCTTATCAAGCAAAAGAGAAGCAGCAGGAAGCAATTCTCCTACCTCTGTGAAGGCACTTCGATTTGCCTGTAAGCTAACCTTCACTACTTCAAAAGGGTTAACCACAACTGCTTCTGTTAATCCAGATCCCAAGCCAGCAACTGCAAATGCCTAAGAAAGTTAAATCAATCAGCATTTTAAAGGTAAGTTTTCATGAGCACATGTAGTAAAATGCCACATACATCATATGAAACTAAATGATACAATGAAACCAGAGAGATTACAGTAGTGCAGCAGTATTCTATTACCAAACAGCTTTAGGCCTTGATTAGATGCTGACAGTTCATCAAGAAGAAAATAAAATTGCCACAAACCACATGTCAAAAATTTAAAATGAAATGTCATAATGTTATCAAAAATTCTTTATTCATCTAGAAGGCAAACCGGGACTGATTTATGTTGCAACAAGGCAAAACCACTCTCCCATTATCTATGGGTGGAGTCTGAATACATAGCTTAAAATATAATAGATTAAAAATGCAAAAATGCCCTGAGGATTAAATATACAGAACTAATATACAACTTAAAAAAATAAAATAAATGTAAGAAATTTTCAAATTGCAACATATAGCTGTAAAATGCACAGCTCAAATAATTAAGTCCCTCTAAGTAAATATCAATCCTGAAAAGATTTATATGGTAATGAGTGGTGTCTGTGGAAATGCCAGTATTGTCTGCAATGATGAATTAACTCTGTTTGCTCAGAAACTGATGGTATGTTACAACAAAGGATTTAACTCCATTTACTTAGAAACTGATGGCACTTTACAGCAAGTGGAATGGAGAAACTCACTGTACATTTCTATGTCAAATATCTTAATAATAATTCACTACATTGTTATAACAATTGTTAACATGAATAGCCACAATCACAGACAGATGTTACATCACTATAGCGAAATATTATTATGATATCTGACAGAAATTAATGTAATTATCATTTAGTTACAGAATGTTCTTATCGGTATTTTCAGAACCAAGTCTGTTCTGCAAAACTGTGATTTGGTTGAGCTGATCCCTTTAGCTTGAGCATCTTTGACAGAAGGGAAGAAGTGGAAAGGACTATATTAAATGCGAACAAGAAGCTTGGGATGCATACTTACCAGCCCTGGTGGTAATGATGCATATCCTAGTAACTTTTTGTATTGTTCAAAGGTGAAAAACTGAAAATAAAAGTTACACTTTAATTATATGGAAAAAAATGATTATGAGTTAGTCATGCAGATTAGTAAAATCAAAGCACAATGTAGTTTTGTTACCTCATATCCTGTGTAGCCATGTACAGCTGTGCAAAGTAAGCAAGAGCCACTTCTATTTCATGAGCTCTGTAGCAGTGTTAGATGTAGATTAATAGAGAATTATGTTCAGAATGTTAGCACATCATGCACATATGAGCATAAAAGAAGTTACAATATTGTTTTATGTAAAAGTTCATTTATAATATATAGTTTATGTTTATGATTTATTAACTTAGCTATTTTATTAATTTATTAAATATCTTTTTTTTTTTTTTTGAAAGAGGACTGAAGAAGGTTAAACACTTGTTCAGTTTAGCAAAAGAGAAACTTCAAGGGGACAAAAAACAACGAAGATAAAGTATATGTAATGTGAAATTAATGGGTATAGACTACTTATAAACAAAATGTAGCTGCAAAATGTAGCTGCAAATCTTATGAAGCTTTCTTAAAGCAAAAGGAATTGAGTTCTGAAATAGCCTTCCAATAAGCATCATTTAATGTGGGGAAAACTGTAATCTCTTGTAAAGTAGCATTTGATCAGTTTATGATGTGATCAATTGATTAAAGCTTTTTTATAAGATAGTAGAGAACTGGACTTGCCGACCTACGAGAACCTTCCCACTCCAGCATTTCCATGTACAGGAAGTTTCCCCCCAGACTCATGTTATTCATATTCTATAAAGGTGTTGCTGAAGCCACTGAAAAAAAATTCATTTTGCTGACACACAAGAATATTATGAGAGAAGTGAAGAATGACTTCTAGAATGAGGAATGAGGGTAGAAGAAAATTGTATAAAGAAATGATAGTTATCTGTATTCCAGATAAAACCAAAGATAATGGAAATATTGATTATTCCATGTAATCTAATTTGAATCAAGCTGATTCAAACATGGGTGGCATCCTCTGAAAAGCTGTGCTTTTGGCTTCCACATATGAGGCCAAGTTTCCTTACATAACACCTTCCCATGCACGTGCCAATGGAACTTTTCCACCAGGACAAGGGAGGCAATAGCAACTGATGACAGTGGAGATGTAGGAATAGTAAGAAGCATCAAGGAATGGAATTCAATTGTATGTTTCAACCAAGATCTGCTTCAAGACAAATGCAACAGAGAAACAGATGTTAATGAGTTAATAATAACACCACATTTAGAGCAGGAGGGAGTGTATATTAAATATATAGCATTATGTATAGCATAAAATTCATATATGAAATTCTGAAACCTGAATGTCTATGGTCAGTGGATATATATTAATTTATTGCAAGTACAAATTATTCCTTTCTGCATAAAAAGCCTTAGAAATTGGGGCCTGTATTTTAACTCTTTCAAACAGTATATTGATTGAATGGTAGTCTTGCAAATATGCTGCAAATAAGTTTAAAATTACTACAATAGCCTGTCAACAACCAAAAGAGATAGCACGTTACTTACATGTAGGTCTACCTTTATATGTAACCGAAATAGTAATGAAATACCTCCCTTATATCATGTGTCATAATTCCCAGTATAAATTTTACTTATAGATAAAAAGAAATATCTGGGAAAGTGTCAATTATAGGAGGGTGAGTCACTCCACTGAAATAAATTGACTTCTTATCGTAATAAAGTTTGCTTTATTCTTTCTCCAACGTCTTTCTACTCATTGTTACCCTCCTAACCTTTAATGGAATTTCTGGTATTCCTTAATGTTTTCCATAGTCTCACATATCTGTAAAATGGTTGTAATAAAGGCAGAAATACATTACCTAACAATTTTTTGGTCTTAAAACTTTACCTTAAAAATCAATAGCTTCCTACAGTCATAAATAAAATAACTACTTAATAGTAACTGTGCTTCATGCTATACCATTAAAAAAAAACAAAAACAAATCAACAGCAGTAAAACTCAATAGATATTTTGCTGGGTGTAATAGAGTGACTATTATACATACAGCTGGGCCAGAAGTACCTAGTGATATCATACAGATTTGTACTGTGTACGTCCCTTCAAAGTCTTTTTAAAAACATGGAGTAATTTGTCTTTTCCTCTATTGTTCTATTACATTAATAGCTTTGTGCGAAAGAATATCAGGATAAATGTATTTAAAACATGCTTTGGTCTATATAATAACCAATTTTGTCCATCTGGCAAAGATACACTTTAATTCAAGTTACACAGAAAATAGTCAAAGGATTTACCAGATGTCTCAATAACTCTAAGGTAAAAATATATGCTTGAAACAAGATGTCTGGGAACACATGCACAATATAAATTTGACCCAAAAGTTCATCTGTTAACCATTGTATTGGCATCATCACTTCTTTCCTCTAAGTTCAGTCTAACACAGCATTATAAATTTTGACTTTTCGTCTTCCAGAAATACCAGCTTTCTTTTTAGAACGGAAATAAAGACTGAGGAAAAAAGAACTAGTAAGTATAATGTGAGAACCTAGTTGCCTAAAAGTGAACTTGAGTCTTTGGCACTCGGCATTAAAGCTGAATAGTTTCAGATAAATAAGTTCCTTTTAGAAGCTTTATTCTAAAGCATTTTTTTTTGCTTTATTCTGGCATGTAATTATGCCAGATAAACACAATATTCCTGTAAGATCATATTTAATCTCAGTACAAACTCTTCCTTGTATACTGTGCTATCAAAATTTTTGAAAAGATTAAAGTGTCTTATATATATCATAAAAATGTTTATTTTCTTACAAGTGAAAACCAAGCATTCAGAACCCCACAAATCATATTTTGGGTTGTCTTGTAGGTGTTAACCAGATAAAAGTTAAGTTTTTTTCTAGTTATTGCAAAGCCATAGGCATGGTCACAGCCCTCCATGATTCTGACTCCTACTTTAGTTTGGAAGTGAACAAGGGACATCTTGTGGCCTGTTAGACTATTAGAAGAATAAAAAGAGGAAGGTGAGACAAAGGATGTCATGTTTTTTTATGGACATTTTACACTGATATACAAATAAGGCAAGAAATTAGTGGAGGTCTCAGCCAAGCCGGAGTCTCTCCAGACCAATGCATGGGTTCAAATTCTGATTGGGATGTTAGAAACTGTGCCTGCAGATGACACCTTGCATGAAACAGTTTCAGTATCCAGCATCTCCTATGCACATTACTATCCTGTCCCTGAATTGTTCCAATGTAGAATATAACTGATATCTTTAAATTCTGTTAATACTAATACTGTTCTTGGAACAGTGTAAAATTCAAGGCATAAAGGATTAATGAATTTAGTGATTTAATTAAAAAGCATGTTTATCATTTAAAGCTAAACCTCCTTTTTACTTGATTCTTATGGCTGCAAAAACAATATTGAGCTCTGATGCTTAAATGTGCAAGTATCAGGTAAAAAGCATCTCACTAAGGGAGAGACATAAGGGAGATATTTAAGGATCCAGGAGCTTCTGACATCAAACAAGAAGCTAAGAGAAGAGAGATGGTTTAGCACAGATATGAGAAAGAGAAGGGGGACCTAATACTTTTCCCCCACTCTTTGAAGAAGGGTTATAGGGGTGACTAAGTCAGACTCCTCTCACAGGTGCACAGTGAAAGCCCAAGACGCAACAGTCACAAGTTGTCATAAGTTGAAAAAGAGGAAATTTGGATTGGATATAAGGAAAATTTCTTCAAAATGAGAGCAACTAAGCACCACAGCAGGAGCCCAGGGAGGCTGTTGCATCTCCATTCTTGAAGATTTTCAGAATTTGACAAGACAAGATACCCGAGCAACTTCATCTAAGAACTTATCCCTCCAGAGGTCCCTCCCAATTTAAATAATCTCTCGATGATTCTAAATTATATAAATAGTATGGCATTGGAGCCAATTTGAGTAAGAGAAAGTGACTCATAACTTTTGAATAACTCAGCTTACCAGTACAGACATGAAGCCTGGATCATATTTCAAGTAAATACATATATACTGCTATCTAAAATACATGATTTGATTGACTTTGTCCTCTTTCAAAAGAAATGATGTGTAGAAACAGAGAATGCGTAGAAACAGAGAATGCATCACAGAAACAAGTTAGTAGGAAGCTTTTAAATACAATCCAAGTGTTCTTCACTGCAGCTTTGGTATCAAATAGAATTTAATTTTTTCTTAGTTATATTTTTTTTGACATAGATGACATATGTCACTTGCACACAAAAGCGATAATGTAAAGAAAAAGATGACATTATCAGGACTCCTTTAGGAATATACTACAAGGTTAAATCCTGTCACTTTATACAAATGCTATCCCTTGTATTGGGAAATACAAGGAATTGGAAATTGAATGACTGGAAAACTGGCAATGGAAAATGAATGATTAACTGCAGACTATGGACTAGAATCATATCTAGCCTTTTTAGAAAGAAAAAAAAAAGAAAAGAAAAGGAAAATCAAGATATCAGCTTTGGTATTATAACTGTTTTTAGATAGTACAACTCCATAGTTCTAAGGTAAAAGACAAAGATGCTTTTGCTCATAGCATAATGGATGCTCTGATAGATTTTGAATTGAAATTTGAGGCTCTTAAATATCAGGTTATGATCGTAAAAAGTTGCATAGCACAACCAAAGAAACCTAGTAATAGTATTGTATCTTGATATATTGCTTGGGATTCTTTTTAAGGTAATGCTCTACAAATTGACACAAAGGATTAAAAAATAAAATCAGAGCAGCATTTGAATGACAATGAATGGATATGCTGTTACAGACTAGCATCCATTTCAAGAGCAAGAAAGCTAGAATGTATAAAATGTTCTTTCTATGATAAAAATTGTAGCCATTATATATTCAGTTTTAATAAAAAGGCTTTTTGGAATACACAAAATCTCTGTCAGCACTTAAAAACTACAGATATATTACTCCAAGTTACTGATATTAAGTAGGAATAACCTCTTTAATGAATGTGTTCATTTATTAAGCTATTCTTAGTACTAGTTCTTTTGCAAAATGCTAAGTGTTTAGAATAAAACAAAGTATTACAAAAAGGAGGTAATTATGAGGCTAGAATATGACCTAGCATTTTATTTACTATTGATTATATAAATCAATTGTAATTAGTTTTTCAGTAACATGATACATATAGGTCCAGAATAGCCTAGGATTTAAGAACATCATCCTTCCCTTCTTAATCAAGCATGGTTTTTATTGTGTCATCAACACAATAACATTTCTCCTAGTAAAATCTAGAAGATTATGCTAAATGAGTCCAAAATTCTGGTGTCAATCAGTAGGGGAAAAATAAATCTTTTATAGCTGCCATTGTCCCTAACATTTTTTTAAAGGAGTATTTTTTTTTTTACTTTCACTGCTCTTTTGGGTGTCTCAGCCAAGATAGGAGGGAAGATTCCTTTGTAGAATCCAAGCAACCTATTGAAGAAACAAACAAACATACAAATTATTTGTATAGATAAACAAAGGAACATGACCAAATTGGCAATTCTATTTTCATTTTTGAATAAAGCAAACAACCTTTTAGCATTTTCAAGCATACAGATGAATTCTTCTAGTTAACAGTGACACTTTCTTTGCTTACTTGTTAGGTAAGTATTAGGCAAGTCATCCTATTATGTTTTGGTGACATGACAATCAAAAATCATCAATGAATAAGTAAAAATTCAGTCTTTTTTATTCTGAATAGATAGAAAACTGTATAAAGATTAAGAACAGTTCTGAAATCGAATGAGGTTGTGCAGTCTCCTTCTCTGGAGCCCTTCTGAATTTACTTGCCATAGTAATGATGATATGATGATATTAAAAAGTGAGATCTCAAAATACAGACCTGGGAGAAAAAAGGAACTAAGTTCCTTTTTTAAGTTGCATTAAAAAACCTTTAGAGGTGAGGTTAAGGTGCCTTTTAAACTCTGCTTTTAAATGTACATTCAACTATGTGAAGTGATCTTTATTTGACAAGCACAAGTTGGCTGTTCACAAAGATCTAACAGAACACACGTATTTCACCTTGGAAAAAAACACTGAGGCAATATCTTGTTACAGCAATTACACAGGTCTTTGCCCTTGTCTTGGTGCCTGGCCCCACTAAGGGGCCTAACTAAGAAGTTTACAATAGCTGCTGTCTTTGGGAGTTAGGACAGGAGCCAAAAGCCAACTCCTTGCAGCATTTGGAATTGCATCATGTAGATTTTATACACCTGCTTTCCCAGAGAGGAGCCCAGAGCAGCAACTCCATCAAACATGCGCAGCAGAGGGGCTTCAGGATCAAGGTGGAGGTCAGCTGACAGAAAACACCTCAGAGCTCGCTCACAACCTTCACTAGGGTGATCCATGAGATACTCCAGAAAGGAAAATGTGAGTATCCTCTGTGCTTTACAGCACCTCTAAGTGCACATGCACAGCACATACTTTCCAGTACAGCAAAGAAGGCCAGAGCATCTGTGTCATACCCACAGGCCAGAGCATCTGTGTCATACCCATAACATCTGCTATCCTGCCAATAGCACATGGCTAATGTGTGGCAGAGTAGATGTCTCACGACAAACACAACAGTACATCAGTATCACCTGCCACAAGGATACGTGGTGTTTGCAGACAGCCTCAACACTGCTCACAAGGCCAGGGAGGAGGCAAGGAGCTGGGTCTTGGGAATGATAACAGTCATGTGTATCATGAACACAACAAAGGAAAACAAATGCACATTCTCCCCACTGTAAAATACTGCAACTGTTACACCATATTTCCCTCCCTTCTTCTGATGCCTCTCTGAAGACCTCCATGCCTCTATATATCTTAGATTCAATCTTAATCTTTAAATGTTTACACATATTCAGAGTATATGCTTGATGATTAATGCAGCTATTGAAGTGGTAAACAGCTTCAAACATGACATTCATTCAGTTTAACCTGAGTTTAAGCTCAAATTGAGATTCAAGTAGGATAAGCTACAGGAACACAGATCCCCATAAACACATTCTTCTTTTCTGTTCATTCTAAAATATTATAGGCATACCTATAACAGGCATCCTGTTTAGGATTTCTACTGCTCCAGCGTAATTGGATTTGGAAGACAGAAAGTGCTCCGCTGCTCTACTCACAGGTGTAGCTCTGGCTGCAGAAAAGTGAGACCTACCCTTACTCCAGGTTTTCACATTATTAAGAGATGCATAAAGTGCAGCTTTATGTATATTCAAATGTATACAACTACTGATTATATAAATCTTGTAGCATTCCCATGGTCTCTGAGGATCTCAGGGAAAACTGTACAGTGAAAATGTGAAGGGGAAAAGTATATTAGGAATTTAAAACCGAATCTCAGCAATCTTGGGAGGCAGACAATTGTTCCTGGAAAGGAACCCACCATTATATCACTTTGGTGTTGAAATGCTAGCAATACAGGCCAGCAGCAGGCCAGCCTGAGAGTTGCTTGAAAATTTGAACTAAAAGTACAAAACAATTATCCACTGCTCCTGTATCACTGTGCATGTCAAGTTCATCCACTTGCCGCAGCTATAGGGCTGACACTGAAGATTTTCTACTGGAGGAAACTCCACTGTGAACCAGGAGAATCTGCAGAGCTCACCAACTTTATTCATGGCATTAGGAATCCCTAATATTTTAAGTGACTAATGACTCATAACTTGCTTTTGTAGGGGCAAATATCATCATGAAATGCCTACAGAAAGGAGTTTAGGTCTATTTCTACAGAAGAATAAGTTTAGAAACAAAAAAAAGAACGCTTTGAGTATATACAAATATACATATATATTTGTGCAGTATATAATTCAGTAAACATAGTGGGAACTAGCTCAGTATTTAAATATGAAATGTGTTTTTTTTCTCCTTTCTCCTTTGAAATAGAAATTAAACAGTATAATCAGTAGGATGAAATAAATAAAAAAGGAGGAACTAGAAAACAATCCTATCTCATCATCAATATGGTTATTATCAACTCGCTAATATTCTGCATAAAGCATAGTCTCTTTCAGAAACTTGTGTCTGAAATTGAGGTCAAACAGCTGCCTTATTTTTTTCCAAATAATGTTATATAAATCTTGCCCATTAAAGACATCAAAGATATAATTCTTCGGAATCTTTGCAGAATGAGCTATTTATTTATTAAAAAAAAATCCTAACATGATAATAACAAGAGTATGAATGACTTCCTTGTCAGTCACACACAAAAATTACATCCTTTCATCTATTTTTCCCTTGGTCACTGTGTCTATGGCAACACCGTGTTAACATACTTAAACATGTTATGTAAAATTTTTCAAAGCCAACTAGTGAGTGGCAATGACATTTCACATTTGAAAGATATTTTATATAAATATATATATATATATGTATATAATCACCTGGATTCACCAGGTGATTCATGCCTTCATCAAAAATTTCAGCAAAATCATGGAACAGCAGCAGCAATCACCGCAGCATGTGATAAGAGAAGAGAGATAATGTGATATCATATCCTCATCTAGGCATATTAGAAAGAATTAACATGCAAATCTCTAACAGGAACAGAACTACATTTTATTTTGTTTCAGCATTAAGGATCTAAACGAACACCACCATCCAAATGTATTCTGGGCAACAGCCCAAACTCATCTTTGGAATAGTTGATTTTGAAACATTGCAGTCAATCATATCGTCTCAATTTGTTCTTCTTTCAGGCTTTTGTTGTCCTTCTGGTTTCCATTTCTTGTTTGGAAGCCTTGAGTCATTCACCCTGGCAAGATGACCAACCCAAATCAGTTATTTTCTCCAAATTATACTGAAACTGGGATCTTGCTTAGTTTGTTGTTTTCTTCCTCTGTCTTTCACATAATTTTCCCTTTAAGGATCTAATAAAGTTGATTGAAGGCATGAACACAATATCCCCTCTTTTCTACTGATGTCAAATCCAAGTCTCTTACCCACATTGCTTTATAATTGAAACAAAATATCTCTTATGGCCAATTCTGCTTTCCATACCACTACGTTATCCCAAATCTAAATAAAAAACCCCTTAGGCTTCAGGACTATGTCAGTTAAATTAAATGTACTGTGTAACTTTCTAATTTTGCAAAAAAATATTGCAACAAATGGAAGGAGTTTTGAAGAAATATTTGGCTGAAGGATGGGTGTTCTTCAAAGGAAGGAAGGAAACATTTTTAAATGTAATAATATTTGCTTAAAATTTTATTTTTACTAGGCAAAATATGTCTTTTTATTTCATGGCATATAGCATGCTGTGAATTTGTAACTAACAAAGTAAAAATTGTTTAAGAGTGCAATAAGTGCAATATTGCTTTAATATATGTTCCTAATAAGAAGTAATCTTCATCTTTACTTCGTTAGAAATATCGAAGAAATTAAACTCACAGAAATTTCAGGAAAGCTGGCAAACACTTAGTGAACCCAGATGTATATTAGTAATTCCCACTGAGAAATAGAAGCTAACCATTTATTCTGAAAAAAGTAACTGGCCTATCAACTGACATACATGTAGTTCATCTCATCCACGGTGTCTAACCATTTGCTCAGTAGAGCAGGTGGGATATAGGAAAAGTTGAGTGTCACGCAGGGGAAACACACACAGCTTGGCATACTTGAAGATGATCTTAAATACTGGACATGTTCAGAGAAAAACAGGCTTCAACATTCTGATGCTCTCCAACAAGTTTTTTTTTGTTTGTTTGTTTGTTTTTTGTTTTTTTTTTTTATGACATATGTATATTACCCCACTGCAAATATCAAACAGAAGCCACTGGAGAAATACCAATGAAAGCTATCAAGAACACAGCCAAATTAGCTTCTGAATTTCTGTCATGCAATACACACTAAAGATATCTACAATTTTAGACATCAGTGCAAACCCTAGGTACTTGTTTTTGTAACGTATTTCACTTTTCTCACTGAGCTCTTATTCATCTAAATCATCATTGGTAACAATACATTAATCAAGCAAAAACACCTTTTTTTTTTTTTTTTTTTAAACAACAGGTAAAGATAATCCAGAATTATGTGTTATCATGTGGCTACAGCAAGGTTGAAGTTACACTATATGCTAAAAGAAGACCATGAGTCCAGTTAAAACAACAGAAGCAGCAGAAAAAATAAAGAAAACAACTCCCCAGATAAATTAAGGTAACAGAGAATGAAAATTGACTGCTTATAAAGGAGAACACTGTGAGTGGAAGGTACTCCTAAAGCAGTTCACAAAAAAAAACAAGCAGAGGAGGAGCTGGCTCAGAAATGAGTAGACTGGCCAAGAAATGGATTAATAATCAGCATCAATCTACCTCATTTTTTCAGAATGACAGTCATCACCATATTTACTGCATGTGGGTCAGATTATGAGGTTATTATGATCCATCATCCATGTGACTTTGTTATTCTTACTGAGAAATGAGTCTTTCTTCCCTGACTTTTAATCACTTCTGAATCTCTTGCTCAAAATCCTTGCTAATTTTTGGCTTTCTAGCCTGCACTTTCAATCTAAATGAATTAAAGGGCACATCTACAAATAAATTCCTCAAGAGAGGGAAAGATGAAACCCTCTCCTTTCTTTCTTGTCTCTATGATAGCAAAAAGCAAGAGCAAAAGAATGGAATGCTTGTTAACATTTCTCACTATTCTAATGAGTGTTTGGCCCTCTCTTACATTAGATATTTATTATGTCCCTTCTGTGTTTTGCTATCCTCAAGTACTTAAATAAATTCTAAAAAGCGAAATTTTGAGCCACGTTTTATAATGCACAAAATGGCCTAAACAGTTCTTGGTGCATAAAAAAAAAAATCTTGTTCTGACTTTTTGTTTCAAAGAGGATTATAAATTAATTAAATGGCATGTTGTTACACATTTTGGTTGAATAATTTTTTCATACATGTTGAATTAATTATTTTTAAAAATATATTGATTTGATTAAATTTGGACAGTGAAATTGTTCCAGATAGAACAAATAGCTAAAAGAGCTAAGATTAAAAGTGTGCTAAACGAATGAAGGGATTGTCACATGGCTGTCAGAAGCAGTTCAGCTCCACATGGGACAGATACCCATGCCCTGTCCAGAAATCCTGCCTGCAGGATCATGGGGTGGCCCTTCTCAGTCAGCAGAAGAGCAAAACTCTCTCTCCAGGCTTGGTACCACATTTCTCTGTCCTTTCTTAACATATCTCTAGTATTTTGGACCCCTCATTGCCAATGAAGAAAATACTGATTTTGCTCTTAAGGGATCCGTTAAGATGTCCTCTCAGGCAATTCCCATTGAAAGAATTATTGTCAGGGGCAGCTGGACCAGGCTTTTACTGCGGTATAGTTGTCTGGGTATAATCACTATCTTGGCTACAGAAGAGCTCTACATATCCCATTTCTTGCAACTGGCAGCATATTCCTCCCCAAGACTTCCCTCTAGCTGCCCCTTTGTTTGCAGAAGGACTCAGCGACAGACATGCCAAAACAGCTTTGCTGAGAGCTTCTGAAACAGAAAAATTCTTACAGCATTTTGGACTGTCAGAACTGGCAGAACGCTTCATTTGTTCAGTAGGAGTTTTAGTTGTTCAAACACTAGAAGAGAGTTTAAGGTGCTTTTTTTCCCCCTTTTACTAACAGTACTGCCGTAACTGGTACGACAGGAAGCATTCGCTGGTTTAAAGTAGTACCACACCTACCTCTATTGAAGCTAAAGAATGCAAGAAAATGATTCGTTTTTAGTTTTGCTACCAAATAAAAAACAGACCTTTTTTTTTTTTTTTTTTTTTTTTTTTGCTTATGCATTTAGAAAACTGTTTCTGACATAAAAAATGCATAGACAGGATAACTAGATATATTTTATGGGGAAGACTGTCAGTGTTTGTCTAGAAACTGACGCTGCTATCAATTAAAGGTAAATTCATGAGATCTGCACAATTTCTGTACTTGCCCTAGGAGCGTGTCCTACTCAGACCAATAGTGACTTCATAAAAACACAACATTGGGCTGTTTTAATTTCATCAGATAAAGGTGTCTCAGGAAGGAAAATTTTGATTGCAAGTTAATGTTAGCCCTCATTGGAATAAGCTACACTCTTCAATATCCCCATGAGTAATTCCCTGGGAATTATATGACTACATGTATTCTTTCCCATCTGCTGGCTAACTAAGAGATTCAAGAGGCTTTCAGTGTCATTATACAAATTAATAACTCTCCCAAGAGGATTTTCCCTTCATGATACAGTGAATAAATTCCAGGGAGATCTAGAAGACCAACTTCCAGAGAGATGATTTTGTGTTTCTCTGAGTTTTACACCTGCAATTACTTGTGCCTGTAATTTAGGTTACTTAGATGTTTTTAATCCACGGATCCAATCAGTGTTGTTGATATTTAAATAAACTGAACTGAAGGCAGCTATAAATGCAGGTGCAAAATTTTGCCTGCAATTACTAGGACTCATAAACATAGAGAACTTCTGAAGTCTAAAATAAAATCAGGCTAGTAGTGGTTTTATAGTGTTTTTAACAAAGTAAAAAAACTTACGTATTTTTCTCGTTTCTCAAAAAAAAATTCTCAAGGCAGCACTTTCTAGTGTTAAAAGGAAAAAGATTTAATTTAATTTATACAAACTAACATGCACATAATAATTAACTTGATTCCATCTTTTAGTATCTTGACCTTTGGGGTATTTTTCTTACTCCCTTTATGGTACCTCTAGCAGGAAATCATAAAAGATTCATGATTTTGTAACAGTAATACTGTTGATAGTTGCACCAGTAGAGAGCGACAGTCTTATAAGCACAGAGATCAAAGTGCTGCAAAATTTGTAGCACTACTTAGGCAGTGCAAGGCAGCATGAATATGCACACACACTGGCATCTGAATTTCCATCTGGCAGACAGTTGTGGTACACAGTTATATCATGGGAGTGAAAGGTATGACTCTACAGATGCGTGAGGAAATTCACTCTAATGGAAACTACCTGTGTAAAGATAGACAAAATATGTCTGTTGGAGATATGGGCGACAGCGAACCTGGATTCTGTTTTGAGCCTCTGCTCTCTTAGAAAGAGTTCATCATTATAAGGAAAATCATGAACATATAATATTTTAGTTAAGAAAGGTATTAAAGAAAATAAGAAGGGTATTAAAGAAAATGTTGTACTTAAGAGCGAGAAAAATAATTCCTTGTCGAAACAGAAAGTTCTTACAGACAGTCCTAGATACAGGGAAAGTGTCACAGATCCTTTTCTCTACTTCTAGAGTTCAGTTAGGCAGCACCCGTGTGGTACAGAGAGGGCACAGGTCTGAAACTGAGTTCTAACCCTTTGCTCCTTTCAGCTCACTCCAGGCTGGTTTAAGAAAACTGGAAAATGAAGCTCTTCGTGAGACACTGACTGCCCTGGATGTTGGAACATTGTCCAAGAGGATATCTCAGGCACAAACCTTAAAATGCCAGATGAATTTCTACATTTTCCAATCTAGGGACAAGCTGAGTTGACAGATAATAGAAAAAAAAAATCCAGTTTTATCACAGTACATTTTAACCACGAAAGCCCACATTTCAGGCACTACGCAAAAAAGCTTCCAATCTAATTCCATTCCAGTACCTCCAGTACTATGCTCACATGCCTCACATCCATCTCACACAATTTATAAGAAAAAGATAAAATTTCAAAGATATATATCTATTTTTAGAAGATAAAGCACCCAAAATCATATTCTTGCTTTGTCTGGAGACGTGACTAACCTTTGCTCTGAGTTTCTCTAAGAGAACATGGGCAGACAGGGTAGGTGTAGATGACTAAGAAATGAGGAAGACTTACCAAAAGTTTAACAAAAAATTCCAACCAAAGTTTCCTGTTAAACTGTTAAGAAAAGGATTATGCAACAGTAAGGTTTTAGACTAGTGATATCCATCAGTCTAATTACTGATAAAAACTAAGAAGACAGTAGAGGAAATATATTAAACACCTTTTGACATCATGTCTACAGGCAAGACAAATTGTGAAGGGAAGAATTATGCAGAAGTTGCTGTCTTAATTATTATGGCTGTCATTTCTCATTTCGTGATCTACTCTTGCTTTCTGTAGCATGAGCCCCACCTGCCAGATATTCTCATTATCTGCAGAGACATCTGTAAAGAAACTTGACATGCTTTTTCTGTAGAAAGTAGTGAAGTCTGTGTCTCAGTGATGTGGCAGTTTCTACTCTATTATTTATTTTTTAAAAAATACTTGCAATGTGTTCTTTGAGTAGCAAACCTGCCCCAGCAGGTTTAACTTGAACATCTCTTTGGAAATGTTTTCTTTTTCTCTTCTGATCCACAACCTTCTTAACTTGCATTCTTCTTTAGAAGAGAAATTTTGCCACCTTGGCATTGAATAAACAAAACTAAAAAAGCTAACCCTATCTCCCAAATTACTTTTAAAAGTATGTGTGGCATTTTACCTTACAAATCGACAAAATGTAGTAGTCCAAACAAATGCAAAACAAGGTATCTGCAGCACATATTGTGTTAGCCAAGCCTTCTTTCTGCATTTTATTACTTAAAATAATAACACATTTTTTTAACCAACAATACTGCAAAAGAAAATAATTTTATATTAAACTTGTTTTTCCTTTTGGATCCCTGATTTTCTCTGAACTTGCAGAACAATCTTTTTTTCTTGCATCATTCGCGAACTTCTCATTAAGTTTGCTTAGAAATGAACTCTGCGCACTTAGAGCTTGGCTAGATTAGCAGGAGATTAGCATTCCCCCTTTACAGCAGCATGATTTGCCATGATCTCACAGTCTGTAAGTTCAAGTGCAATTTGTAACCGCTACTTCCTTGTTCACCATCATTCGAGACCATTACGAAGTCAACATAAACAATATTTCGGTAGGGATGACTAAATGGTTACCTGCTACTCTACGGGGCTGACACAGAGATATGTGAATACTTTCTCTGTGGACTGTAAACTAGAGGGCATGAGAACACCTTTATATTGTTTTAACAAGGGTAAACAAGCCATCATAACCACAGTTTCATTGGAAATTTGAGCCTGGTGAAGCTAGTGTGAATGCCAAGAAAATCTGTAAGCAGATTTGCAAGCCAACAGTGGGCACAGAGCTCAAAATACAAAAGTTTCCCTCCAATTTATAGCTGATTTGGAAGGAAGAGGTACTAAAACAGTTTGAAGTCTGAAGATCCTGATGTAATTTCTGTGAAAATACCTTAAATAGCATCATTATTGATGCACAACATGGTAGATTCTTCTGCTTATGTTTTATTGTAACTAAAATTGTTCAGAAGTTCACAAGTGTCAGGTGAGCTTTCATAAAATTCCTGTCTGCAGCACACGAAGGAACTGCATGATTTATTATTTTGTACCAAAACCAGGTAGAACAGGCAATGCAGTAAAAAGGCTGAAACTCAGCAGTTTTGACAACAGCCTTATGTTCTCCTTTTGGGTTATAAATATCCACAGGAGGACATCAACTGATGCCAGACGAAACTAAGTAGCTGTGTGACTAAGAAATGACAGAAATCACAACTCTTAATCAGCAACAGTTCTGAAAGAAGCAGCTTAACTTAACTTTCCACCTGCCATGATACAATGGCTGGTTTATGATTACATTTTCTCTCTGAAATTAATTTTTTAATAAGGAAAAATATTCCTTTTTGTGTGAAATTAAGTAACACAGTTAACAGCGATCTAGACTGTTCTTAACTGATTCAAATCCTAACAAAGCAGTCCTTATTTTAACAGAGTTTATAAAGGTGTTTTGCAAAGTTTTAAGGAAGTTTTACACACACAGCCACAGTACACCGCAGTCCATAGAGCCTTGGTCCTGCAGCTCGAGTCTGCTACCGTTTGAGCTAAAGCAGAACTACGTTAATGGTCAGTAACGGCAACTCGTTTATCCGGTCTGTGGGCAGACTATCCTAAGGCAGCTCACCACACACAGCCAGTACTACTTTCCAGAGAAAACAAGGGGGGAAAGAGATAAGGAGAAAAATACAACCTCATACTAAATTTAATGTAGAGGCTATTTAATTAATTCATTTCTCAAAATTATTTAAGCCTCTGGGAGACCAGTCATCCTACAAGCCATTACACCTAAATGGTAGTACATCACAACAAGTCAAGCACATAAAATCTGCTTAGAGATGATGGATAATGAAGTATTACCTGAGGTTTTCAGCTTTTTCACTCCATACTTGTTTGTGATGATGTGGTAAAAAAATGCTTTGGATCTCAGTTTTAACTATTTTACTGAACATCTGGCGTTTGCTGCTTTAAGTTTCACTATTACCAGGGTCATTGTAATTCTATAGCACATCTGGGCCAAATTCCGTGGCAGTTTTAGTGAGTTCTCCAGCAGTGGAAACATCTGTAGCTGTGCACAGTTCCACACCAGTAGAATTGTTAGAGTTTCAGAATGTTCTTGGATCTCACGCATTTCAGTGTCCAGGAAATCAGTCATAGGTAACTGGTGATCTTTTGGTGATTTTTTTTTTTTAATCTTCTGTGGAATATGCCCAAATAGAGCAAAAAGGTACATATTCTAAATTTACATATTTTATTTATCAGTGATTTATCAAATATTTATCAAAGATTAGTATTTATGATCATGATAAATATGATCAGTATTTACCAAAGATGCCCCAGTCTTCATGTTTACAGAAGTACACACAGAATTCACCAGAATTTTCTTGCAAGTGGATGGACTGATGCAATATGAAATTGGCCCACTATCACTAAAAATTTCAATAACTGCCAAATAAAGCCTAGGTTATAGCAGCTGAAAAGAATAAGCAACAAAGTCTTTCAACAAAGGACCAGGCATAGTAATCATTAATTCCATCTTAAAAGTTAGTAATACAGATTAAGAAAGTTCACCGTGACACATCTGTCATTTTTGTGAATCGCATTTGTGTTAAAATTCTTTTAATGATGTTAGAGCATAATCTAAGTTTCAGTTATTTTTTTTAAATCACCAAACAAAATTTTAACTTGTTACAAAGAAAGGCTGTGACAACGAATAGCTTAGAAGAAATAGTGTCTTATTCCACAGTCTCTGAAATATTTGTACGAACTAGTCAAGATTAAATCAATATGTTACAATGGCTTGGACTTGATCCAAAATTTCACCTTAAAAAAAAAGCCTAGCACCAGGTTTCTTTCCGGTAGCATAACATGGCACTGACTAGGCCATGAGACAAGTCAGCTACGTTTGTTCTGTGTTCTCTGACTCACTCAGCAGCTCTTGTTGTAGGTGCTCAGAGCAGCAAACTGAATCACTTACAGGGCACGAACTTCTCTGTATCGCAGTCTAAATCCTAGACTGAATTAAAATCCACATTCCAGTGAATTCAGGAGATACAATCTGTTTGCTACGTGAGTTTATCTGTATATGGAGAAGATTTTGACATTGCTGGGTACAGATAATTTCCCGCTCAAAGCCAGCTGAAGGGACATCATTAACAAAAGTAAGACTTGTTTGACTATGAGTTCTCCATGTGCATAGGATTTGAATAGAAAGAGTCTAAAGCACATTTAATCCTATAAAACACCTGCACCATAGTCAGAATGGTTATGCAATAATGCTAGCAGAAATAAGGGACATGTGAGCAATAGCAGTTGCCACCTACTTTGGCTGACGTCAGAAAAGAAGTTGGATGAAAAATATAGAGGTTGTTGTAGTAAAGGCACTGAAAGCAATAAGGCATAGAGTGGGGTTTCCCTGAGCTAGGCTACAGAGTCAGCTTCGGAAGGAGCTCTGAAAGTCATTTTAGGGAAAAAAAAGCAATAGTCTGAAAGGATCATTCCGAAATGTAAGATGACATGGACCAATAGGAAGCAAGAGGAGTAAGGATCTGGACAACCTGCACATATGGATAATGTGGCTTGAAGGGCATACAACTCAGGGTCCTTAATTGGAAATAAGGTCTGGAAGATTCAAAATACATTTTAAACACAAATAATACATAACAAGGAGTTATTAAATAGTTAATATTTGTCAATATTTAATAATTAAATATTAAATATTAGGTAAGTTTTATTTATCAATGTTTCTTCATTGGGGCTTGAGAAATGCCCACATCTTCCTAACAGAGCTTTTCTCAGATGCTCATTTCCATCTCCATGTCACAGTTTTCTACACTCATTTGTTCTCATACAATTGTTAGCATGATTGCCCTGTGCACCACCTCACTGAACAGTGCAGAGAGGAATGCAAAGAAGACTGCATGGCAGATGGGAAGAGTGGAAGTCATCTCCTGAAAGAAAATATATATGCAGATGAGAGGAAGAGAGCAAAAGAATGTCAAATCTATGATGGATGAGTAACATTTGTTGTATTAATGGTTTGAAATTGTGGTCAGGGCTAACTGAACACTCTATAGGGACAAAAAGACCTTTCATTTTGCTATTTTTTTCTCATACAGATTAAACAACATTGACCTGAGCAGCAAGGTATGCATAATGCAGAGAAATGACAGAAGAAAACAGAGAAGACGCCCAGAACAGGAAATTTGTGATAGTCCCTCCTGCCAGACTGGGGGAAAAATTCTTCCCTACCCCAAAACTGTAAATACCTAAGACTTGGAGCCTCCAAAAATAAAACATCCCAAGGGAGGGAAAAAAAAAAAAAAAAGGATTTCCTTTTCACCTTGGAGGACTAATCCATACTATCACAGCTTCAGCTGCATGCAATCTTGCTTAAAAGGAAGGGAAAAAAAACCCTTCTCAGTCATACATCTAGTCAATTGTGCATTAAGAAAAAATAATCCTTCTTGATCCCTGACACTGGCTTGCTGAAGCTCTGAAGCATGATGTAAGGACAGTCATTATTGTAATGGAAACCTGCAAGTGTTATGGGTAGGTTTAGGACAGTGCAAGGTTTCCTCTTCTCCAAGCTTAATAAAAGAACGGTCATGAGTTAGGAGACAAGATTACAGACTCAGAAGGGAATCTCTTCAGGACCATTCAAGCCATCACTTGAACAATATAAGCTTTCATCTACAAACTACATTAAAAAATATTATAAAGACTCTAGTAATAGCCCTCCAGCAAAAGGTCTCTGACACAAACACTGTTTCTGACAGAAACACCAGCTGATTGTTTCAGTGTTTTCCCACATTCAGAGAAAATTGAAGACTGATTCTGTTTACCTGAAGATTTCAGGTAACGTTTGTGGTGAGTAAAGCTGAAAACCCATCATCCCTGAGGTGCCAAAACCTTTTTCTACAGGCAAAAAAATCAAATCACTTCTTGATCTTCTCTTTAGGAAACAGAAAAAAAACTTAATCTCCTGAATTTTATAACACAAAGCTTATTTTCCTCCCAAAGCAGTTTTGTGGCTCTCTCAAATTTCTTCAGTATCTCTATATTTTCATTAAAGTGTTCATTTAATACAATATTTTATCATTAGTCTTACCAAAGTTATGTACAGAAGGAAAATTCTGTACTTCCTTACTATTCCCTAGTTGTGCATAGCATTTTTCTGTTTATATGCTTTAGGACTGCATGACACTTTTTGCTATAGTATAGTCCCACGATCTCATTTTGGTGCAATTATCTTTAACTACTAATTCTTTCTGTGTCCCCAAGACAAAGTCCTTTGCATTTTTGATGTAACAATTTTGATGATTGATAAAAATCTGAATTTTGATTCCTCTATGAATTAGTTGCTATGTTAAAATGTATTTAGTTGGATGGTGACCATGCAATTGGGTGTAATTATGCAATAATAATCTATTTTCATTTACTGCCCCGCCAATCTTTACTAACTTCATTAAATAATCATCACCAGAAAACACAACAGCATTTTTAAATGCTTGCTTTCATTTCTATTTTTTTAATGTATGTGGATTGTTTTTTACTTAACTGAAACTCTTCCTGCTCTTAATTATTGTTCCTTCTTGATTCAAAAATATTAAGTGCCTGGGTCAATTATAAATTTGACTCTAGAGATAATGACGGACTTTGAAGTATTCCCAAACTAAGCTTGAGAAAAAAAGCCTTTAACTGATAACATTTCAGCAAATGTATGTAAAGCATGTGAGAGTATTAGTTTCACAACAGGGAAATTCTGAATTCTGTCATCTGCCTGGCAGACAGAAAATTCACCCTGCCAAGATAACTGGGTCTGGTGATACCACAAATCCACTTTAGTCTGTTTGAAGCTCCGTTCCATAAACTCGTTTGCTGAGTGGGATGGATTTTTTTCCAAAAAATTATTTTTATAATCAGTACTGGATGTTATAGCACTGAAAGCTTGAAAGTCAAGCCCTCTTAGCTGATTAATTAAATAAATTATTTTCTAGGTGTTGTAAATGATTAATGGCAACTATTTTGGCAACATTTTTCTACTCTTAATTAACAGCAGCTATCAATCATCTTCTGAGTACACACTATATATTTTCACAAAATTATATGACACACTATTTTTTCTTTATCCAGTAATCACATGTACCACTTGTCCTCCTTCAGGTGAGCAAATGACTACTTAGTACTGATGACAGTTAATGCCACATGAAAATATTAACTGTCTGGAATGGAGAAGAATTGAAGAGTCAATATCAAGTGCTCAGCTAGTTTTCAATCAAATAACCATGAAGATAGTGAAAATAGTTTGTTCAATGAAGCTGAAGTTGAAAACCACAGTTGTAGTGATAATAGTCTTACTAATTCTGTCTTGTTTTCTCTTTAATAAATCATTTCATCTATCTAATACTGTTTTCAGTACATTTTGCACTCTATTTCATCACAGTCACAGTGAGATATTTTGGACTGCAAAAACCAAACCCTGGGCACTGCCCCCCACCAGCTGCCTCTGCCTCTTTATTTCTCTTCTGTGTCTTCCCAGGGGACGGCAGCAGCAAGAGGGATTTAAGAAATTGGCCTCCAATACCTCTGGCTATTCTTGAGCACTGCTTTTGCTCACAGTTGGCATAAACTAACATTACTGTCAAGGAGGAAGGACTCTTCCTCTCCTCTGTCCCATTTGGTCTGTCCAGCTTCATGTTCCATTTGTTTCTGGTAGCAAAAAGACTTGTGCCTGTATGATGAGCCAGATGAGGAGAACCCATCTGTATTACCACTGGATTTTTTTTTTATGACCAGGTTAAAACGAACCTTTTCCAAGGTTCATGGATCATGATCCCCATATAGGTGCAGAAATGCTTGTCCTGACACAAAGGTGAGCATGGCAAAAGTGCCATGAAACTCAGGGCTCACAGAATATACGCTTGTTTATTCTGGTGGCAATGTTGGTTTAAAATGTCTATGGTTTTGGATTGGCATAAATCAGGATATAGCCTATTATGTTTTCCTCTTTAACTTGATTTTTAAGGTATGGCTCTCATCTTGCTGTATATTACAGTCATCCAGCTGTGTTATAATAATGGCACTTTTACCCTCTCATCAGGCTGCAATTTTGAATTAAAAAGCCTCTTCTAGGGATGGCTTCTAAAGTACAACACACACCACCTCATGAATGTGGTAACTGATATGTCGACATTCCACAGTGCTAAATAGGTGAGGATGTTGGCTTTCAGGAACAATCTCTTGCCAGATAATACTTCATTATCTGACAGACCATCTGGTTTCCAGTCCATCAATGCTATATTAATACCGCCAGCTCTCTACGCTTGATTATTGCCCAACATTTCTATTACTTTGTAAACAATAGAACTCAAAAACCAGGAGTCTTCCACAGATTGAGCAAGACAAATCACCACTTGCTCATGTACTTGTCATTGTCATTTTTGGATAATGGCCAAACAGAGGATTTTTTTTCCATGTGACTTGTGAACTCAGAGCACAACATAATCCATTGTTATCAAGAGAAAGATCACCAACTTTTAATTGCTCATTATATATAAACACAGCTGGCCTAGTGACTCATTTAGTAATGCAATATGTTACTCCCCAAAACTCTGTCTCAGGTGTGACCTCGAGACTCTTTCTATTCCAGCTGTTGAAGTCTGTGAGATTTACTGTGATTTACTCCTAAACTACAGGGAATTTTTAAAGGAATCTTTCTTTTCTGGGATTTTAAAAGGAATGTTTGGACTGTAAATGAGAAGCTGTATCTATTGGAGTCTTTTGGTGTCTGTTCAAAGCACCCTGTTTTAAGAATGACTAATCACAAGAACGTGCAGTTCATAACTCTGTAAGCAATAATAGTTGATCTCTTTACAGTAAAATATACATTCCTCCAGTGGGAGGAATGTTACTGTGGGAATGTCAGGACATTATCGTACAAGATCATGAAGAATAATATTAGCTGATTTTAAAACGAAGAGATACATTAAAATATGAATAAAAATAGTGTTTGAGTGTGGTTAACAATGAAATCAAATTTCTGAAAATATTTTATTGGCTTCTAGCTGAAATATTTCTGCTGTGAGCTGGGAAGCTGCTGAATACTCAGCATTCATTTATTAACATCTCTGAGAATTTGCCTTTTCTGTATGACCCCCCTTCCACAGGCATCAGCAATGAGCTTGCTTCCTCATGCACACTCTTTCTCTTCATTTACAGTAATTTTGTCTTAAAATTTTAGTTATATCTCAGTAAGCCCTGTAGTTATCACTGGCAATACACTGTCTAAGTAGAATATCTGGTTCAAAATCTAGATGCCTAAGGAAATAAATGTAACTAAGCTAAATAAGTGCAACTCAGAACAAAGCAGTTTGAAAAAAAGGATTATGGTCCAGCTTCCAGAAAAAAATGCATAAATAATTGATTGGAGAACTCTTCAAAGTTAGTTCCTCATACTCCTTTTATTTTCCATTAATTGAATGATTTTCCTGAAATTAGTCAAAACACTAATGATCATATTTTATTAGGCATGTCTGAAGTCTTTTTCTCCAATAATAAAATACTAATATAAGTATCAGTAAGGAAAAGAAAGACAAAACAGCTAAAAAAAAGCAGCTGCCACTAGACTGCATTTATCATAACTGGCTGTTTTAGATTTAATTGTTCTCCATGAGTCAAGTCAAACATGAAAAAACAGGAAGCAGCAAATAACCAGGAAAGTTTTGTCTTGCTCCAGTTTACTCTGTGTCTACAGACTCCCAATACAGATGCCCCTGAGCCTTGTTTCAACGAGGTCTGAGGTAGAGACCGCTCCTCTGTTTCAGAACAGTTGAATCTTTGGTGACCATCCTGGCAGTCCCTCCTATGGACCTTGGTGAAGGTGCAGGGGCAGATGCAGCCCTGATGAACTCCGAGCAGCCTGTTTGGCAGCGGACTGGGCCTGTTGTGCAGCTTGAGAGCTGGCACTGCCCCAAGCGATGCTAGCGGGAGAGCTAAAGCCCTTTAAGTATCCTTTTAAAACCACGCCAGGATGCATGTATATGCTAGCAAAATAAGCAGAAGAGATGTTGCTGCCCTGCCTCAGCAACAATGTCTATAAAAACTTGGCAAGAGGCACTGCTATTTACTTCTACAGACAGTGCTATCCCTGCAGTGCAGATCTGCTTTTACAGTGTGTTTCTTTCCCAACAAAAATGGAAATTCCTCTCAAGGGGCCGCAAATGCTCCCATCACTGCAGCAGTCCCCATCTCCAGCTCTGGCAGTCCTGCTCTGCTGCCTTCCAGCACTCTCTTCTCTCAAGTCCTGCTCCTCTGGCGCATCCCCGCTAAAATCCCCAAACTCAACATTTACAGGCTTAACACACTGCACCGTGATTCACCATCTACACATCTCAAATGTTTCTTTTCTTCTTTTACAGGAAACCTGGCCCAATGTTGAAACTCTTAATATTACGGTATATCATAGCATAACATGCCTTTCAAAGCTTAAGGCCGGTGCTTGCTTTCTCATTGCAACTTCTGCTCTATACAGTTTTGAGTAGACTGGTGACATGCTTGGTTTCATGCTTGAGCTTCCACAGTGATCAGTTTCCTGGGAGTACTGGAGATGCTAGAGAGGGGAGCGAAGACTAAAGATGTAATTGAAGATTTCTTTTAATGTGAAGGTCAAGTTGTTAAAGTCTCATTGCCATAGTGAGTTTAGAGAAAGAATTAGAACCCATAACTTCTCTTTACAGATACATCATCAAAGAGTCACAGGCCACACTCTGATCATGAACCTTCTCTCTGGACTGATACATCTTGGAGCCTATTGCATGCTAAGTCACCAAAGAAACACAAAATGAGTGTTCTCATCTCTGTTCTCTCTCTCCTGCTAGTACCAATAGTGTGATGATTACCACTCGCTAACAGTGACATCTAAGGGTCTGAACACTTGTAATACAGAAAGAGTAAGAATATTGGCCAGTTCTTTAAGCCATTGTATAAAGGAAAGTTTCTTTAACAAGCTAGTATTTTTTACAAAAAAAAAAAAAGAAAAAAAATCCAACAGACACTATGTTATTATACGAGGAGACTAGTCATACAGCTGCATTTTAGGCATGGTCTGGAAATGCCTTGAAGTGGACTGAACTTGCCGTGTGTCTTCACCTGGCACCTAAGTGTGCTTCCTTATATAAGCGATTTGGACTTAGGTGATAACATCTTTTCCTGGATATGGATTTCTATTTGTATCATCAGTATCAAATTCAGACTTTCTAGTATGGTCTGGAAAAAATAAATCGCTTAATTCTGTAAATAAAAGAATAATCATAATTTGGGAAAATAGCAGCTTATTGTTGATGGAGTAGTACAAGAGTTATCACGACATTATAGCTCTTGGTGCAGACTTTCTGATGTAGGTAAAATGTATCTGAGCAGGGCTGGTTTTATAAATAGCTCTATGATTAGGTATTCAGGAACAATCATAATATATCTTCACAGTTACTCTTCCATTGGCAATTTCCAAATCCTGGGACTTTATGCCCACTTTAATTTGCAACACAACTGTCCTTTGTGCCAAGATCTACCCTGGTAGGCCTTTTTAGTGATAACTTTGCATGCATAGTGATGCTTTGAGCAAGCACCTTTCACCTTGTGCTAGTTTGGCCAGCTATATTATATGTGTGCTCTATGTAGGCTGATCTTTGGTAGGCTGCTAAGTAAGCTCTACAGATGGCTCTACTAAGAACAAGTAGAATTTGCCCCACACTTTTAAGGATATGTTCAGGATTGTGCTAAAAGGAAATAGGTGCTTAATTTCCTTTCTTTTTAATGAAATGATTGCCACACATTACAAAGTCAGTAGCAAACCCTGAGGGCCAAAAAAATCTTAGTTCAGCTGTTTTTCAGCTGATGGGGCAGCCAGTGTCATTTAGATATTTTTGTTATAGTTACACATATACTTAGATAAGTGCTTTATAATTAAGTTTTTCCTGTGAGAGTTTTTCTATTCACAGGTGTTTATAAAGTGGTCTCAGATGAATCGGAGAAGCAGAAGCTTTGGTCATGCATCACTTAAGACAGGAAATGTAGACATCCAATGTTTGTTGGAATGCTATTGGGCAACCCCATGTTTCATCCGCAATATTTGCTGTGACAATGAAAACTCTAAGATTAAGAAGAAGACCCTTCACAAATAAAAATAATTTATGTTTAAAAAATAAATGATTGTGAAAAATATAATAGATGACCAGCTCAAATATTTTTGTTAGTGTCTATGGAATTTTATCAGAAGTTAAATTTTTACAATTCCTATCACTTGTAGAAAAGCTTGTTACACATTGTTACAATGATATATTCACATTACTTACATATTGGAATTATACGTGTCTAAATTCTGCTTACCATGCTGGATATCCTTAAATTCTAATTTAAAAAAAAAAAAGACTCAATTTGAAATATTGTTTAAACACAGACTTAGATGATATGCCAAAAAAAAAAAAAAAAAAAAAAAAAAAAAAAAAAAAAAAAAAAAAAAAAAAAAAAAAAGAAAAGAAAAGAAAAACCTTAGAAAGTTAGCACAGAAGAATCTGGTAAATAATCTGTAATTTTGCAGATCACTAATGAATGTGGAAAGAGTGTATGGTTTATATAGAGCCCACGGCATTGCAGACGATAATGATCACACAGCAGGATGCAAGCAAATTTACATGCCAGGTTCTGAATGGTAACATGAGCTTCGTTCTGAGTGAAATGACTTACTCAGTGCAGAAAGAACCAGGGAAGGTTCTAAAGAGGAGATAAGCAGCAACAGCTTGTGCTAGTCAGAGATCTTGGATTTCTTTCTTGGATATTGGAAAAATAGGATATAAAACATTTGTGCAATATAAGCAAGAATCAGGACCTGCACACTTTGATTAATCTCTTTTCCTCTCCTGAAAAACAAATACCATTGCTTACATAAATCAAGAAAATACATTCCAGTTTTCAGACTTTCCTCATCTCATATTGCACTCTTTCAGATCAACTTTTAGAAATTTTTCTTCTTCTTCTCTTCATTCTGTCTTATGTTAGGGATCTCTTCACATCTCTTTTTGCTTTTCTGTCTATCACAATTCCTCAGATCTCTTCTCCAACAAATATCTACTAAGAATATAATTCTTACTGGAGACCTCTCAGCATTAACACACCAAACTATACAATTTCCAATGTATTTCTCTTTCCTGTCTCATTTTTTTTCATCCTTCTATCTTTCTCTACGTCCAAGTTACATTGGTAGCTCCTCTAGGTCACCTCACTGGTGGCAAAAAAGAAAGCACTGACATTTTAAAAATAATGGGAAGGAATAAATCTTCCTATAATACTACCACTAACTTGAGCACAAAAACCAGAGCTGTATAGAAGTAACAGCCCAAACTTGAGCAGGATTATTTATCAATTAAAAACAAGCAAGCATATACATTTAGGCAGCATTACCATTGTCTGTATCATGATAAGATCACAGTCTATCTCCTCGAAGTAGGATATTTATTATGTCATGTGAATTAGCAGTTACTATAGCAAACATACTAATGAGTAAGTAAACAATTACACAATATCCTTATGGATGTGGCTAGAACTTACATTTTAGTAGCTTCTAGGCAGCTTAAATTTTACGCATACAAAGCTAGTAAAAAACGAGGTTTAACACTTGCATGGAAAATACCATAAAACCCTACCTGTTTTTTTCATACATCCTAGCTCTGCTTATAGGCTTCTGTAAGTATAGGAATTATTAGGATCATGCAAGAACAGCTAAAAGAAATAGTACATTAATTTTTAACACTGCAAGCCCTGCTGTTGATTCTTTCATGTGTGACCTACCAAGTTGTGAGCGTAGCTGTCTGCACGCCTCCATGCTTAATCAAAACATCAGTGCAAAATATAAAAATTAAGTCGTTAAGTAAGTCAGAGTTATTATTTCTATAATACGATCAACAGGTATAAAATTGTAAGAAAGAAAGGGAAAATATATTTTAATGACAGGTGTAGGTTCTGTCTCTTAAAAGACAATCAAAAGCCTGCCGTAAAGACCATAAAGTCAACAGGAGACTTTCCATTGACTTCAGAAGGATGTGAATCGGGCCCCTAAAGTAGCAACTCATTTAGGAGTGACTGCTAAATTTATAGCACTTCTTTATTTTCTCTCGGCACAAGAGCATCCATTCACTGCAGCGCAGTAACAAAGCCGTAACCTGATATATGACAAATATTACACTTAATGGCTGATGTCCATTACTGACGGGACCCGCTCACCGTTTAGCAAAGATTGGCACTGAAGGATTACTGAGCAAACAGAGCACCTGAAAAAACTTGCATGCCGGAGTCTGTCATCAGGTGTGGAGCGAGGGCATTACCCGGGAACGCCGCCTCTTATCTTGGCTTGGGAACCGCTGCCACCGCCAGCGACTCTCAACAAAGAGCGGCCGTCATGGGCGGCTGCGGAGGCGAGCGAGGCTGCGGAGGCCTCCCCTTCCCCAGCCCTCATTCCTGTTCATGGATCACCTGCGCCCGGGCGGCGCACCGAGCGTTAAGAGCTTACCTAGCAGGACACCCTCGCGCACCGATGGCAATCACAAGAAAATTGATCCTGTTGGGTAGGAAGACCAAATACCAAGCATTCCCTCAGGTGGCTGGGCAAGATCTCCTTCTACAACATTGCCAAATCTTGTAGCAGTGAGATGAGGAGAACTTTCCTAAAATTGCATCGTAGCATTTTGCAAAGTCTATTTGTTCTACCTATGGTAAACCGTTCATACATCCATTTCGAGGTTTTCATCTTCTACAGCACTTAATAATTATTTCCACAACTACATTAAACACCTTTTCCTTTTCCTCTTTTTGCTTAGTAAAACACCAGGTGAAATTATTATTATAAAATTTTGGAGAAAGCCTATGAAAAATGTTATTTGTATAAACACACAGTTACTTTTCTTGATCCTCTGTATACTGAGGTATAAAAATATTATTGCAACTTAAAATACATTAATCATCCACAATTTATCAATATAAACTATGGAAATACTGGTGGAGACCTTTTATTTTTCATAAAAATGTGACAATTAATTTAATTTCCATTTTTTAGAAGTGTATCTAGAAGTTTTGCTTAAACATTCCTTAAAGGAAACCTATTTTAATAGTTAAACTTTATTTTTTAATTAAGTTATTGATTTATTATGAAAAAAATGATATTAATTTTTTTAACATATGACTAACAAACATAGACAGATGTAAATGTTACACAAGCATGCTATTATATGAAAGAAATATATCAGGTAAGACTATGAGACTGTAAAAGCTCAACAGCTTTTTAGTTAGTACTTTATTTTTACTCAGAAAATAATTCTGAGTAAAAAATTCTGAGAAAAAAAATTCTTCTGAATTGCAATGGCAATCAAAACAACAAGTATGATCTGAATTCTAAGTGATAATTAATACCTGGTCTAGTTAATATTCCCAAACAAAAGCAGTGTAAAAATAAGCTCTTCAAATATCTAATGGTTTTTTAATGTTGTAAAGTTATTTCCACAGAAAATTATCTGAATTTATATTAATATAGAATGTATAAGTAGAATGTTTAATTTACTATATATATGTATATATTTGCAAATAAATGGGTGCATTGATCAACATTAAACCTACATTTTAAAAACTGGAATATTAAATCACTTTATAAGGTATTCAGATAATGAAAAAAGAGTTTTATTAGGAAATGTTTAACAGTAAGCAATCCTAGCCTGTACTTATATTACACCGCATCAGAAGTGTAGAAGTATTTGACCTGCCATACAGTTTAACTGCTACAGAAGAACAGTGATTAGATGTGTTGGTCTTGGCTACCAAATTCCAGCGAAGCAGAGGTGTCCACTCAATATGGAAAAATCCATTAATCAGGTTAGAACAAAAAGTAAAAAATCTTGCTGTACTTGAGGCACCCAGTGCATGACAGTCAGTTACAGAACAGCACACAGGCAAGTTCAGGCAAAACCAAAATATGCAAAAATAACACAAACACTGGAGGTAAGCTGTAGAAAAAAAATATTTTTATCCACAGAGGAATTAATCCTGTATTCATAACTGGAGCCAGGCTTTCAGTCAAAGTTACTGCCCCATATGCTACACGAAAGCTGTGGAGACCTACTATGAAGTATCTGCCTGCTTACTGTGAAAGGTGACTTTCTCTACGAGGTAGAATGGCAGAATTTAACAATATAGCTTATCGGTGCTTATATGCATATGTTCTCCTATAAGGAGAAGCACAATGTTGTACATACAGTACACTTCATGCAGAAATCTTGACAATGAGCTAATATTATTTTTACTGCATTACAGTTATTTTTATAAGTTATTTTTGTAAGCCTGGGAGCAAGTAAAATATCATGAACATGGAATGGGAGAACTTGCAAAGCAATCTCATACATAGTCATAATTTTTTTTTTCAAACAGGTAATAAACATATCTGTTTGCATAATAAACAAACAGCAAAATAACCTATTTATTTTTCACTGGATTCACATTGTTGTACAGAAACCAGTGCGCCCTGGAATATGAGTTAGCATTATATAGAAAAAAAATTATATAGAAAAATGCATCTTCTTATTAAGATGCATTTTAGAAGTTGCTTATAGAAAAGTTTCTTACAGAAACTTCTACAAAAGGAAATAATCTTTTAGAAATGAAAAAGAGGGTAACTCTATCCTCAGATTCTGTCATAATCCACAGCTGTTAGAAAAATACTACAGTTAACATATATTTAACCTATCCTGAAAACATACAAATGTACTGAAAAAAACTATTCAGTCTATTACCGGCCTACTACATCTTCATAATTTGCACTTAAAGTAATGAGCAAATTTATATAGTGTAAAGCACAATAAATGCTCTAGTGAAAATGGTTTATCACCAAACACAGTGCTTTATTTTTTATTTGCAAATTTTAGGTTTAAATATTTTGGAGACTTAAATCAAGCAGGCTTACACATAAATAAATAGCTGAGGAATTCAGTAATTTAACGGTTTTGCATAAAAGAGACAAAGTTGTGTTTTCAGGTGTAACCCAGGGTAGAAAATGAAATGAGATAAGGCAAACACAGGCAGCATTTACAAACAAGTATGATAGTTTATACTATTATAAATATAGCATTATAAAAAATATGAAGAATAAATATATAGATCTAAATATATAGAAACATGGCAGCTGTGTGCATGTTTGGATTAATCAGACCAAGACATGAAAAAAATGGATCAGGATTTTTCTTTTGTTCCTTTCAAATTGTAACTTAAAAACTTCTCTTTCGAAAAGAAGGCTTTTTGAACTAAAACACTGTTGCATGCTTTCACATACATGCTTCCTACAACCTTAAATGAAAACGCTTTACTTTGCATTTTTACACTGTCTGCCAGGTATTTCCTGTGAACATCCCATGTAAAAATCTCTTGGTCCTAGTAACTAATGTCTGTAAAGAAAATCCTGGCACGAGCGGAGTTCTGAGCTTCACGAGCAGCCATTTTAAACAGAAAGCTGCTTTAGTTGTGTTGACAATCACATTTTAAACTGATTCTTTCCAGATGAAAAGATGCTTTTTCAAACAACGTAATAAAAGTGTAAAGTCAGCTGTTTTAAGGACATAAAAGTGATTTATCTGTTCTCTGGTCACTGTTCTTTTCCCTTCATATAGTGGATTTTTTTTTTCTTTTAAAGAATAGGTTAAAAATCAATGGATACTAGAATCCCAAATTAAAGAGAAGTAAATAACAATACACCTTTTCAAAAACAAAACACCTAATCAAAATGAATTTTGCATCTCCTGAAGCATGTGCTAGACGGATTGTGTTTATGAAATATTAAATATTAATGGTTAGATTTACATAGTGGAGCGGTGTTTTAGTTGCTGGCTATTAACAGTGTCATCAACAGATTTCAGAGTTCTTATCTTTGATGGGAAAGAGCGAAGCAGCTGGATTCCTGATTCCTTTCGCTACCCACAGTCGGCCCAGCAGCCCGGCACCGTCCTGGACTTGGCAGATGCCTCCACAGCCCCAGAGCGCCAGCAGCTTCTCTGCTTTCTAAACGCACATTTAAACTCTGCATACTCGGGCGGCATGGTGCATATCCCAGTGCAGAAAAAGGCGGACAGGGACAGATGCAATAAAAGCTGCGGGATCCCCAAGCGCGACTTAGGCAGAATTTCACTGCTTGACCTTAAAGGAGCAAGTCACGCGCTGTCTGCTCGGTGCCCGGCTGTGACCTCCTGCACGGGGGGCCCTGGTGCCCAGGCTGCAAGCCGCTCAGGAGCTGCACGTTTTCTCACATCCCAGGGGAAGCTTTGCACAAGGGCGACGTTTTCGGCATCGCGGAGCGGGAGCTCTTCCCCGCTTCCCAACCCTAGATGGCTCCCTGCTCTGCTCGGTGCTGCGGCGGGTGAGCAGGACCCGGGACCTGGTGGAAACGGCCGCATCGCGGTCCCAGGTGCAAAGCTCCGCTTGGAGCAGAGCGGGAAAGTTGCTTTTGTTGTGGGACACAGCGCAGCCCCTCGCGCTGGAGCAATCGCTGACATGGGAGCCACTCATCCTCCTCCACCAAATCCATTCTGCACACTCAGACAACCAAAGCACGTGCAGAGAACAAGAGGATAGAGCACAGACTAAATTTTTATATGTATTCTTAGACTTCTTATAGAAGAGTTCTCATAAAAGCATTATTTTAAATATATTTATATATTATATATAAAAGCAGTTCTTAGAGTTCTTATAAAAGCATTATTATTGCATCAACCTTTTTAAACTAGATAACAGAGATGTCTTAAAGCAACCAAAGAGCCTAATGTGGTAAAAAGAAAGATACTATCCTAGGTTAAAATCATAAAAATCACAAATGAAAATTCTCTTGATATTCTGCTGACTAGAATAGATAGATAAAAGCAGATTGTAAATCGTTTGTGGCAAGTATCCTCTTACCACTCTAAGTATAAACATCTTATAATGTACTCATCTGATTCCAAACTGAGGACTGCAGGGGCTATTGCTATAAATAATGATAATATTATGACTCTTATTTATGGCTTATTAGTAGAAAATAGAAACATCCAAGAAACCATAACATTTTTAAAATTAAAATAATCTGGTTAGGAAAATACTTGTACTTGAAAAAATACAACCTGAAACTCAAGAAAATACAGGATAGTGTAAGCTGGTGAAAATTCTCTAAAAAACTGTCCTTATATACCAGGCTGCCATCTTTGCCACGTACAATTTTGCAAGTAAAACGTTTGTCTTAAAAGCCAACTCTCAAAGACAAGCCAGAGTCTGAAAGCTAAGCTGTATTCTTCTTGGATAACATATCACCATCAGTAATAAAAGCACAGTTAGCCAAATGCTGATCTTAGTTAGGCCAGTGCAGTTTACTGTATTTCTCAGAGCTACACACATAAAACTGAGAATAAGAGTTTTTCACATTCCAGAGCCATTTCTTGTGTTTTCAAGTGTTAACATATGAAGATGGGGGTAGGGAACCTACAGTTAGGAACAGAGAATTCCTGCCTGATGGAGATGATGAAAACCTCATGACAGTAACATCACTGTAACCACTGCTGCCTATCTGGGACAGAGCATGCAGTGCAGCGAGTAGGTACTAGTCCCTCTCTGAATCAGAAGCCACAAATCCACAATTTGTTGTCCAGCATTAATGTTCTTAAGAGTTCTGACACAGATGGATTACTATGGGGCGACATGGATTACGTGGGGTAAGATCAGGAATCATCTGTGTATGTGCTCCAGCTCAACACCACGCAGCTCCCTGGCACTGAACTCCTCAGTATCCCCATCTGTATAACTGGGCTAATGATGCTTCCTTCTTTTGGAAAGTGTTTTGAGATCTATGAACTTACAGAATGGGTATCATCTTTGTTTCATGACCAATTATTGTTGCAAAAGCACTCGGTTACTCTGGGTTTGTTGGCAGAACTTTGCTTGATTATGAACTAGTTCATTTTTATTCACTAAGAGACCACCTGAATGTGTGCATATTTATATTATAAATATACATATACATTGCAAAATATAATGAAGCGTCAGAATTTCCTGAGGTTTTCTCTGCCTTTATGTGAATATGAGAAAAAATTCAATTGCATATGTCAACATTAATTAAGAAAAAGAAAGCACAGTGTATATCACCTTCATACACATCATCAAAAGATGAACTCTTTTTGGCCAAATTTATCCAGAATCTTTTAAGCATAATATAAATTACCATGTACACATCTGTAGATTTATATCTGTAAAGGTATAAAATCTTTACTTCATACAGGTGTTACAAAGGTTAATTAACTGCCTGTAAACCAGTTTAAGTTTCAGATGATTGTATTTTACACAGGAATGTAATAATTATTTTTGATACTCTAAATTACATTTTTTAGCAAAGTCTGCAAAAGATACAACTGGCATAAGGATGCCAATGTATCATAATGTGACTGTCAAAAATCTTATCCAATATTTGGGATAAAGAGAGGGAAAGAATACACTATTGCCTTAAATTGTTTGATGCTTCAGGGTAGATACAGGTAGGCTTTTTGGTGCAGTAAACATTCATTTCTGTATCTTCTCTCTCACTTTAGCAAGGCTTATCCAAGTATTATTAATTTATAGGTATGAGGTAGACCTGTATGGCTTAAAAGGAAACTATATTTCTGATGGGGAAGTGCAGGCAGATCTTCCTCTCTGTTCAGGTGGAAGCTGCTATTCCTCTGGTGAGTGCAAAGGAGAAAACATTCCTGTAATTTGGCTTGCAAAATCAGTCTCTGAAACTGTGAGTTTAGGTAGGTCTGTACTAAGAAACCAGCCTGTTGAATACAGCAAGCAGAGCACAGGGACGTGTTCAGTCTGCTGTGGCTGGCATGGGACTGCTAACAAGAACCTGAAGAGTGGGGCAGATCCCTGGCAGGGAGTAACAAATTAATCTATCACTTCTGCTTCCTCCAGAGCACGGCAGTCAAAGCCTGAAGTCTGATCTTTCAATATACAGAAATTCAGGTCTCCAATAAGTGGAAAGGATAGTCCACTTTTTAATTGCTGGTCAGGAAAGGGTTATTTGGCATAACTGGCCCTGTCACACTGGCCTGGTCGGCAGCTTCATCGAAGGATTCACGCACAGGGCAGCTGAAGGATTCATGCACAGGGTAGCCAAAGCTCTGCAGCTCGAATAGCCCTTTCTTGGCAGCCTCTGGACTGGTTTCCTCAGCACAGCTGGAAGGGCACACATCCAGCTGCACCCCAGGAACGGGCCAGGACGACTGCCGGTGACTGCCAGAGGTCGGCGCTTGCCTGCAGGGCTGGCAGTGCTGCAAGTGGCCTTTCCTGACCTGCTGGTCCTGCTGCGGGATGCGAGCCATCGGAAGCGGCACGATCACCCGCAGCCAGCTGGAGAGCCGGCATCAGGAGCACGGGGAGAGCCTCTCAAGCACTTGTTACTGCTCCCCACAGCCAAGGGACCCAGGCAGGACAAAGCAGGCTGCTGGCAGATTTCTTCATTGATGAGTGATTGCTGAACACTACAAAAGCCAGGAACCCTCCAGCTTCTGTGTGTTTGCTGACAAGGCAGCTTTCATCCAGCTCCTGCTTAGCTTTGGCTCTTCTCCTGCCGACTCCACCCAGAGCTGACAATTTTCTTGCAGCTTTAGAGCCCAAGCCCACTAATGTATGAGTCACAAGGCTGCTTTTTAAAAGGAAAAGGCGTGTGGTCATGCAGACACTTATAGCTCAAGAGGGTGGCACGGTGGGGCTGAAAACAACAGACTTATAAAGCTATTGGGCTCTGCAAACGTGAAAGTAATTGTTCATTCTCAAACCAAATCCAACATAAACCATCAAATAATTAGGTAGAAATCTCAAAACATCAGTGACAACTTGTTGTGCTTTCCTAGGACCAACTAGCTGTAAGAAAAGGCAAAAGCAAATTAAACTGTAATTTATTTGAGTATTGACTTATAAAAATGAGAAGCAGGAGATTATTAGCTTTTTCTGCCTCAGACAAATTAACCAACCAATGAAATTAACAGGCTTCTTGACCAACAGCCTACTAGAAAGGCCAGCTGTAACCCAGAACATTTACTGTAAAAATTATGAGCCCATGAAAATCTAAGTTTATAAGAATGAAGTTGTTTACAGACCCAAAAATAATACCATTCATCATTTTAATGCTTTAGCTCCAAATTAAGACAGTGCAGATGGGCACAATTTTCCATTCTTAATGCGAGACACAACACCATGTGTCTTTAATATAAGTGCAACATATACACATTCAGCTAGACTGTTAGTTCTTACATTTCATATTTAAAACTAAGCCATTATCAAAGCAAAAATGAGTGAATGCAGTGAAGTTGACTGACACAAAAGCTGATCATTTAACATGATCTAAGCTCTTATTTGTAGTATCTAAAAAGAACGAAAAGTTTTCTCTATTTAATGGTTTCAGTTAATCCTCTATCCAAACATTTTCCCCAATAAACATCAGATTATTTTATGTTGGCTATAAAGCTGTCACTCCTCAATAAACAGATATACTCCTGATGGTTTTACCTCTGTTGTCAAAGATCTGTCAATATACGCATCATCTCATAAGCAAAACCAGAGAAATTCAGATGCACAATTTTAGCAAATACAGCTAGAAAGAGGTTGTTCACCCCATAAGAAGATCCATGGGGCTGAAGCCCCCATGCAACAGGCCATGATTGGAAGATTCCAAGAGAAGTTTGCAAAAGCCCTGAAGTTAATACTTTCCTTTAATAGAAAGCTATGTGACCTTTAATGCTTTGTTAGACAGAGCCTTCCTTTAGTCAGTCTCAATTAAATTTTATGTTTTGTGGCTCCCATTTTCTTGTAAGACAACAAAAGAGTTCAAGGGATGGATCCTTCTTTGAAGATTTTAATTCCCTGTGGAGAAAATTTATTTCCACCAAAAGAGCCATTCAAAGTTTGAGAGTTGGAGGAAAGAAGACTTTTTTTTTAATGTCTGTTTTTTGTTTTAGATTATTTCCAGTAGTTTGTGAACATAGAAAGAATGCTGAGATTCTTTAAAAAGGATAGTATTCTGGCAGTAGCTAGACTGAAAATATTATCTCTGCTGTCTTCATTGTAACGGGGAGAAAAACAGAATGATGCTTAAAGAGGTCCTGTCCAGTATTTGTGGTGAAGTAGCTTTCCATGAATCCATCACCCGTTGCTACTGTGATACTACAGTAACATCATACTGGTTGATTTTCAGTGCAAGGCATTGCATTGCAACACATCATATTCATAAAATTAATAAAAATTTCCAAGGATGATCCTTCAAACTTATTTTTAATATTAACTGAATAGAGTCAAAAATTGAGGCATTAGCAAGTACATCGCTTTCCTTAACTGGGCTCACACTAGTTACTACCATTGAAAATTTAAGTACAAATGAGCAAAAGCACTATATGCAGATGTAAACATTTTCAGGAGCAGCCCATTAGTAACATTTGTTTTTCTGCTGTGCTCCCTTATTTCATTAGCTTTTTCTGTCTCTTTTTTTGGCATGACATTTCTGTGGTCACAGAGGGATCTGGGTTCAGGATTTCCACTAACTTAAAGATTTCTCAATAATCTCTCTTACTCCCTTCACAAGTGTAACAATCATGAAGGTTCAGAAACTGGACAAATCACACAGATAGAAATGCAAGACTCATGGAGTTGAACAGATTTGGGGGCATTAGTTGATTATTGCTGTTAAGATTTTGGATCTTAGAATGCTGGTTATCTACACTTACTTATGCCTGAAACTCACCATATTTTTCCTTGTGCTTACTATTGGATTACTATTATAGTGTAACTTTCTATCTCCGACTTTCTGAGAAAAAGAGATGCTCACAGGCATTTGCCTTGCGTTCGGCACAGAGAGCTTTCGCAATCAGGAAGTAAAACTATCCATTATCTCCAATCCAACAGAAATTCAGTGCAAACCACTGGTAAACTAAATTTATAACAATTTCACATAATCATATTGAACTGTTGCTTACAGAGTCATGCCTTGATATTTGTAATTATCAGAAATACACTGGTTTGATACCAGTGCTGTGGCACAAACATTCTAGAGGAAAACTCTTCATCTCTCCCTCCGGAACCTCATGCACTGATGACCTCTAACTCAGCCCATTGTCTCTACACAAAGTAAGAACTTATGTTTATTATATAGCACACTTCCAAACACTGGGAAAATAATAACGGAGCCAAATCTATATAATAAATAATAACTGTGTCTCTGAAAACCATTTGAAAAGAACAACATGTAGCACAATTGAAATGTAAAGCGCTTGTTTTCTTTCCTCCTAAAATAGTAGCAAGTGAACTAGAGTTTGTATATTTACATTGCAGTTAGCAGGGTAAAAATGCTATTTTATACATATGGTTTGTACAAATATCTTCATTACACAATATAGTCACCTACTGAATAAAACAAGACCCTAACATTATTAACTTACAAACAGTCTTTTGATTTAGGCTCCTTCTACAAATAGTCCTGCACAGGCTTCATTTTACATTCTGACTAATTCAACCAAAAATATTAGTACGTATCTCTTAAACAGATTTTTTTTTATGCCCACTGACTCAAATATTGAAATCAGTTTTGTATTTAAGAATAGTTAGAATGATATGATTATAAATATTAATAGCTTTCTATTGAGAAGCAATAAAAACTAACATACTTAATTTTGAAACTCCCGAAAGCTAGAATTATCCTTTTGTCCTTGTGCACAGTACAAGCTTTTCCTCAAAACTGTGCACAGCACAAGCTATTCCTCTAAACTGAAATTCAGTGATAACAGCAAATTAGACTTACCTTTTCACTACCGTAGTGACATATTTCAACATCTTTCTTTAGCAATTGAAAACTTGTATATCTACGTTCTTACACAGAAGTGTAGTTTAGCTAAATCTTACAGCAGAAAACAAAATGGGTCTAGTTCTTCATTTTCGCTGCTAATCTCACCTCTGCATTTGCAGCACAGCATGTGGACATTTCTGAAGTCGGTGCCCCGCTGCAGCTATGCTGTCGCCCTACATGGTATCTATGCCACTATATTTAAGCACAATTCTATTTTGATCTATATATGGATGTAAAAACAGGTTGCTATTGTACTTTCAAAGTTCTCATGGAAAGTCTGCCAGCTACATAAAACTGGGATTTACTAATTAGAGTTACCTTGATTAAAGGCAAGCTTTGAAGAGCTCCTGTGGATAGTGGGCTTAACTTTAAGCATGTGAGCAGTCCCATTACATTGACTGGCTTCAACTGGACTGCTCATAAAATTAAGCGTGTATTTAAATGCCTTTCTGGATCAGAGCCTGAGTCACTTAGAGGACCTCAAACTCAGAGCCATGGTACCTTCTGAATCTGGCATCACCTCAGTACCATAAATCCTGAAGATCTTCTTTATTCTGTCAAACCAAAAAATTGTGGCTCAAGCAGGTGTTGAGAACACTGTCTACCTAATTGGGAATGTTAGTTCATCACAGCTTGGAAACAAGTGCCTCACTGATCATGCCTTACAATAATCCAGTTCAAAAATCTCAGGGAACAAGACACGATATTGTAGCACACTAATGGGGCCATCCTGCACTCAATACAGAAGCTTGCAGCCCTTGCTCGAGCATCTCTATGCAGTTGTGCATTATGGCTTGTAAACATATCCTAATAGCAAATCCCGCATTGTGAGTGCAAGCAATGCTAAGACTGTACTCATTATGTAAAATTAAATGTTTGTCGAATTCTAGCAATTGCAAAAAGCGAGGAATGTAAAGAGGATCTAATGTCTGGAAAATTGGGTGATTAAAATAGGTCACATAAAATTGACAATTTTTAAAACATATACTCTTACCCTTCTCTCTGGAAAATAGTCTTAAAACAGTCCCCCAGGCTCTTGTAACTGGTCGGATCAGTTTTCCCTCTTTGAATTTGGAACCTAAAAAAATACAATTTAGATCACAGCATGAGAAGTTAAAGATTTTAAGTCACTTTTAACTTTCCAATTATTATATGAAAGAAGTATTAAATTTTTACATATCTGATTCATTATTATATACAGTTCCTGATATGCTTATTAACACAATTTTCATAGAAGCTATTAAACTAAGGAAAAATAGAGCTTTAGTAGTAACTTTTTTTTTGTAGTTTATGGAACTCACAGTATAGCTATCACCTTTGACATTTACACCTCCTTCTAGTTGTTTGAAAAATAAGCTGTTAACCCTGTGCCTTAACCAAAGCCCACTGACATTAATGGGAGCCTTTGAATCAAACCTGGTTTGGAAAATCCGAAACGGAATACTGTCGTGTGTTTCATTATGAACTGAATCCACTGTGCAGTTTCTTACTTTCTGTATCTAAAGCAATTGCAAATAAAATCAACCTGAGACATTACTGGAAAATAGAGCAGCATTCATTTTCAGAACTTAATACTAAGATGAACAATATAATAAAGCAATGAATTATTTTAAATTAAAATCTCTCTCTCCCTATATTAGTATTTGCTCCCATATTCATTTCCCTGACAACAACAAAACTGTTTCGACAGAATGCTGGTGGCCTTAAAAGGAAAAAAAAAAGGTTATGACTGAAAACTGCAAACACAGAGAGACAAATAGTAAGTTTAACCTACTGTATTAATTTGTTAAGTGTTCTGGTTAGATTTTACTATTTCTTCGAGTAAAAATAAAGAAAGGCTGATCAGAGAGCAGTAAGGCTTTTAGTTTGTTGGGAATTTTTGTTAGCAAACATAAACAGAGAGGTAGCATTTTCCTCAACCAACTTGCATTGTAGAACTAAGTCATTCATAGCACTGAATACAGTAGGGAAAGTTATCATTAAATCCTTAGATGTACTCTTAGATGTACTCTAGGATATGTTAGCAATTTCAGTGTAAAAGAGCTATGTATGAAGCAGTCAATGAGTTGATTTTATCACTAAGTATTGAGTTGATTTTATCACTAAGTATTCTAATGGCTCTGCAAGTGTTCAATAAACAAAAAGTGTTCAATAACTTAAGAGAACAAGTGATATTATAATCAACTATGTTGTGCATCACAGGCAGAGGACAAAACAAATGCCTTCAGTTTTGTAGATGTGGTTTCCTTCTACACTCTAAATTTGTTTTCAAGAGATCCTAACCATCAGTGTTTTTACAAACATCTACTGTTTCTACTCTGTTTATTATACTGAATCTCATCAGTATAGCAGGAACTTCAGCTCAATGTTAAACAGCAGTTTTCTCCTCTTTTCAACAGAGTTCAGCAGGATCAAATCAAGGTTTGTATTTTGGCAAAAGACAGTTATCATTTTGCCTATTGGTACTTCCTAAACTGTGTTCTGTGCTAACACATCTAACATTTTATTCACTTTGAAGAAAAAAAATCCAGTGATGTAATACAATTCTTTGAGCAATTATGAAGGCAAGCCCACACCTTTTTTGAAAACTATTAGAAGGAAACACCTAACCTCTCCATAGTCCTAATAAAAGTTGTTCAGGCACATCTGGGATCTCTATCTGGGGTAACCTCTTTTATTAGCAAGAGAACTTGCTGCCAAGTTGGCAAAGGAGAGAATGCTTTTCAATAGGCTTACACTCAAATAAGAGCTGATGCATAACATTTTGTCTGAAAAGAGCCCTTGGGAAGGCTAATAGTTGAAAATGCCTCAATGCCATCACACAAAGTCCAACTAATATCAGCTTCAGAAGCTTTTACATTATACTACTCAAGCACTCACAGGAACAATAGAAAGCAGAATCTATACTCATTTTCATATATTTAGGACTTGATTACTTGCACCTTTAGTTCAAAATAAAGATGGATTTAATTTGTTTAACAAAATGTTGCAAAAATTCACCAGCGCCCAACCTTTCCCAAGCATTTCAATGGTCAAGTTGTCTTAGCCCCAAACCTTTCTCTGAAGTTTCAGTTCTTTGTAAACTCGGAACAAAGCATAATTATTCCTAAAAATACATTGAATAATGCACCTTCCTTCTCCTCATCCTCCAAATGCTCAAGCATAGCCTGTATGCATGTGTGTGTTTCTCAACTAAACTGCATATGCTTAACTGTCTGTGTAACTGGGGCTCTAATCACACACTCACTGAAGATCTCAGAACATGGAGAAAACACCTTATATATTTTTGTTTTACAATTATACTGCACTCCTCAATTATTTAAATGATTTAATACAAATCTATCTTTGATAGTAGTAATGAAAATCATAGCAGAATAAATGCTATAATACGATATGTACTATATGAGTACATGAGTACTATATGAGCTGAGGAGACAAGGATAATATTTTGCTGAAGAAGTTAAAAGATGTTTACATTTATTTCAGTTTTTTGTTTTGAGTAGATAAGGCTTTAGTACTAAATGAGTCAGTTTGTTACCCTGAGTCTCACAAATAACATATTCCCTCCTTTAGGGTTTTTGGATCCATTCCTTCCCTAGTAAATCTTTTTTATAGCTTTAACAGCGATCCTAAAATACATGCCAATTATGTGCTTCAACCTAGTTCGGCGAATTGGGTTCTTTGATTCGGAATTGCTTGCCTCATTAAAATCATGTGTAATTTTTTAATGAACTAGCTAATTCATCAGCAGCACTTGTTATAAGAAGCTCGAGGAAGAGCTGAAAAGATATTTGTTTGTTTTACTGCAGGCAGCAGCAGCTGCCTGTATTAGTAAACTGAATAAAAGTGGAGCGTGAGAGCATTCACTTCAGAAACAATTTGGTCTGTTTTTAATGATTGTTTAGAGGAATGAACACAACCGGGGGACATGGAACTACTTGCTATGCTTTGAGTCCATTGTTTTCTAAAAGCATTATAAAATCAACAGATTTCATACATTTTGGAATGCAGGATGCCTGTCTTCTAGGCAACTTTTTGCTATAACAGAGAAAGCTAAATTCTCCTCTAACTGCAATCAGCATATAGTGAGCATCAACAGTAACTGGCTGCTATAAGGTAATATACATTTACTGACAGCTATAGCTGAATCTCTCTAAAAACAATCATTGAATAACTTTCTGCTTGTGTCATATTTTCCCCTCTCATCTTCCTGCTTCTCGAGTTTGCTCACGGAGGCAGTTAGGAGCTGGTTGCATCCCTGGTGTAGCAGCAGCCAGCAGATCTTGATCATATTTGCCCCCTTTGACTGCACCATCTTTGCTGGGGCTCTGACACCTAAGTGTCCCAGTGTTGTTTAAAAAGAGAACATCACTGTCATTCCACGTTCAAATCAGAAGACACAGGGTTAGGATCTCAAAAAGTTGGAATTATGTAAAAATGATTGAGGTTTTGGGGCCTGTTCAAAATGAAAGCCCTCTGTTGAAAACCAAACAATCTAAAACCATTAAAATATTTCAACTTACTACATTAATCAGCACTTCTTCTGAAACAATTAAACCATAATTATTCTTATTTTGAGGGCACCAGAGAATGTATTTTTATGATTAAAATGGTCCTTGATCCAAAACTTCAAACAGACTCCGTGTGAAATTCCACAATGCAGGAGATGCTGGACTTAACGTTTCTGTGAGCCATCTTCCACTTAGCAAGTGGTTTGTCAGAACATGAAGCAATGATTCCCTGCATAAGCACTCATATCTGTTTCCAATGTCTGATTTACAGTGCTTCTTTATTTTATAACAGCCAGTATTTTTTTCCAAGTTTTATAAAATTCCTCAGTCCACAGGATGCTTTCCTGTCCTCCTTCCTATTGCAAGTCATTCCGAGTTGACTAGGAAAATTGTTGCTTTCTGTGAAAAAGGCATATATATATATATATATATATTTATCTTCCTCCATCAGTAGCTTTTTTTTAAGTATAAATTATTGCTGAACAGTCCATCCAAATTTTTTTGTGGATGTCTGCCACTACAATAGCTGGGTACGCAGTGTTCACAACACATCTGTTCACTATGACGTTCCTTGACAATCCTCCTCTTTTTTTCACTGCTAAATGCTGGATAAAGATTTTACACCCATGTTGAAAATTATATTTACCTTAAAACCTGAAGGGAAGAAACTAGTATTTGCAGTGAGCAGTTAAATCCCAGCCATGCAGACCAATCACATGGTGGTGTGCAGACCAATTCTTGCCACTGGGTTTATTAGGCAATACTTTCATATATAAATGCCAGAATTTCTTGGTGCTTTTATACAGTGTTCCTGACTAGCTTCTAAACCACAATGTTCAGAAGGAAAGAAAAACATCGTTTCAGTTAATCAGCGGTCGGACTCTACCAGAGGTTTTGCCAATGAGCGAAGTCTTGGTTGCATCTTGCTTCTTACTTAACTTCTAAACTCTTCATATGTCTTATTAGGATTATCATTTTATCATGTTCTGGACTATGCATAAAGCTCCTAATATTTCCTTCTATATTTGGGAATTATGTGATACCAAAGCAGATAATCTCAGCTATAGAGATGTTTAGAAGATACGTGAGAGAAGAACAGTCATATGGCACAACAACAAAAAACCTGTGCTAGATTATTTATAAAACAACTTTTAAATAGTTGCTTTATGAAAGGTGAAAACGACATTTAGATCCACCCTACATTATCAACAATTTCCATGATTCCAGCCACACCTAGCAGTAGTTACTCCTACCGGCCTTTCAAAGTCTACTTTTACCTGCACCTTTCAAAATATATTGAAAATGTTTAGTTTGAGGCTATGTATAAACATATATACATATAAACAGTTCACATGTTTATAATCAAGCATAAATGCATTATAATTTTTAAAGATTTCAATTTGCTAACTTAAACATTTATACAGGTGCTACTTATTAGTGCTAACCAGTGAGGCTTAGACTTCATGCAAAACTTAGTACTAAAACTTGGACATTGATAATATAATTTATTTCACTTTTTGGCTCAGTTTCTTCGAGTTCCTAATGTTACTTACATGATAATAAATAAATTGAGAGTATAATTCTGTAATATACTTTAACAATAAATTATATAAACTGTTGAAGAAATGAATACTAGATTTCAAAAATTAGAATCTTATTTAATCCAAAGATATAAATTATGCTTGCCTGGAGTCATATTTTAACTATTATAGTATTACTAAGACAGTAATTCAACTGTAAAAAAATGTAAGAATACAGTGAAATAGTTAACAAGAAATATCAGAATTTGTTTCAATCATCCATGCATAGTAGAGAGACTTGCCTCCGTATTATCACAGATTTTATTATGATTTCATTTACATGCAAGCAGTTTATTATTTATTATCACAAGTAATAATTCAGGATTGTGCATAAAGAAATATTTCAACATTCATCCAAATTAATTCCACTTCATTGGAATTCATGACTTTTGGAAGAACACTTTATTTTTGAAGAAAGAAATAGTAATAATGGAAATAATTATAAAGTTACCCTGATTCTCAAAATCCTGTGATCATAGAGATGAATTTTATGGGAGTTAGAACATCAGCTACCAAATATGAAGGTCAAATAAAAATACTGTAAAGACTCATAGCAGAACTCAAGACCAAACACAAACTTACAAATTCTAACATTTACCAAATTACTTCTCAAAAACGGCAACCCATAAATTTGCCAATTCCACACCTGAACTCTGTCTCTTTCCAATCCCAACCCACTTCTTTCCACAGTGACAGATATTCATCAATTTGGATTTTGGAAAAAAAAAAAGAAAAGAAAAATCCAAATCTGCTGCAGAATATAAGAAAGGTGGAAGAAGCAGTGTACCCACTGGATGAGAAAGCAGCAAACACTTACCTACATTTGCATTAGGAGTAGTTTACAGTAAAAAATAGGGCTATTCAATAAAGGTCTTGCAGGGCTTAATGCTTAATGCAGAATGTAGATGGAACAGAGTCACTGTTCTAATCAAAATTTGAAATCAATAAAATCATCTTCACTTGTGAACTGCCTTTAGCGTACCTAAAATCAATCTATGTAAACTCTCAGAAAACATATGATCTAAAACCTCAGTTGGCCAGCTCAGTGTTCCTCCACCTTACTCCTCAGGAGCCATTCTGCACAAAACTTTCTATGCTTTATGCTGACAGAAGCATCTATGAAACAAAAAAAAAAACATATTTTTTTTTGAGAAGGTACCAGAAGCACATGCTTAGTCACATATTTTTCAGAACTTTTTGAACACTTCAGTATTTAAAGTCTATCTGGAAGTTCTACCAGCGGAGGGACAGCTCTGCCTACCTCCCCACTGTTGAATGTGTATTTTTATCCTTGAAATATTATTCTAGATGCCTCAATACAACTTCTGCACACAACTTAATGTGACACTGATGATCTTAATGGGCTATAAAAGTAACAGCTACGCTTAAATACTGTCTGTGTTTTTTCTCTTCTTCTTGTGTAAAAGGCACTTAGCTACATTGTTGAAAGAATTTGCAGAAACTGGTAATGGTAAAAAAAAAAAAAAGGTACNTTTTTTTTTTTTTTTTTTTTTTTTCCAGCAATGAGATATTTCTGAAACCTCTCCTAATCTCTATTTCACAGTTAAAAATACTTGCTCACCAACACCTATGAATGTTTTTACTTGTTATCTAAATAGGTCAAATCACCAAAATTTCCAGCATAAGGAATAATTTTGTATTGCCAGAAGTTGTGGATTTATTTTCAGTATTTTATACATGTGTAGTCCCTCCCAGCCTAATTATTAAAACAAGAACTTGAGTTTTCATCATATAAAATCTTGTATATTTATCCTTCAAAACAGAAAAAAAAATGAGAAAAATTATGAGGAACATAAACTAATGACTAAAAGAAGTTTTACAATAAGTCGGATATTAGATTACATTACAAAATGGCCCCAGTAACAATTTTGATTCAGGAGAAAAAAAAAAGAGCCTTTGGTTTGGCTGATTTCCATCTGGAACATGTGCCTGCTTAAAAGCTGTCCAGCTTCTTGCCTTATCTTAATGTCTGTTGCAAAACCGTACATCCTCTATTGACCTTTCCCTGCTGCACTGCTAGACCTTGAGTCTAGCCTAATCCTTATGCCCTATGTGAGTTATTAGTCAGCTGCTGGTGTGTTGTATGAATCCTCACTGAGTCTTTACAAATTAAAGCCTTCGAATAATTTTTAAGTGTGAAATAGTTCATCTTATGGTCAAAACAGGTATGATGGCAATGTTATATTAGGTGCATAATTTTGCTGTCTATAAAGAGAAAGGCTATCCCCACTGCCTTGGAGATATACAAAGGCAAATCTATATGTAGCTTTAAATAAAAAACCACTCATCTGATTAGTCACAGGAAGTTTTCAAATAAATAATTATCTTCAGCTTGCTGGTAAAATGGCTTTTAAGGGCAGTTTTCAGAGCTGTTATCCGATGAGGAACTGCAGTGCTTTACTGGATAACATTGGATAACAATACTGTTTCTGAGGAATTACAATGACTACAAGTATTCATTACAAGCATTTTAAATTCTTTGATGAGATTGATCCCTTCTGACTTTGCTGTATTCCATATTTTGGTATTATGATGATTTAACACCAAAATTTGCAATTCACAATGAACAATGCATTAAGCTTGCTCTTACAGTTAAAGTAGTTAAAGATACCTGAAAATATTTTCTCTCCCAAAGGAACAAAATGCTAAAATACAGAAATGCTAATTCATTTTCAGTGGAAAACTGCCAAAAGCAAATGGTAAGTTGCTGAAAGAAGTGTTAGCTTTAAGTGTTCACACAACCTTCTATGCCTTCTATGTCCATGGAAAACATTATTAAAGGAGGACAACTGCATTAAGATATTGCAGCTGAGATTTTTGATACACTGGAATGGATATAGCCAGACTTTCTCTGCTCAAAAGTATGGGTAAATCCTCTGCATTTAAAACCTTTAACTTGTATGACCTTTTCTACTGACAGACAAACCATTTAAAAAGACTTTTGGCAAATTTACATAACAAGGAACAATATTGACTTTGCATAGGCTGGTTCCATGTAAAAAGTGACTTTTTTTTATTAATTTGGATGGCTAAGCAACAGAAAACCCACACCCATAAAACTACATTACATTTTGAAAGGAAACTAGTTAAGTGAGGAAATTCTGAGTTTAAAAGTGCACATTTCTTACCCACCCAGCTGTGCCCCGATATTACTGCTTATATGGTATTCATTATCAGCCAGTGCTTAGCAGCCTCAGCAGTCCTTAACATACAGTAGGGCATAAGGAGGAAGGTTAAGGATGATATTTTCTCTGGAGTGCTGTGACTTTCTCTGTGGTAGTAACTTAAAGTAAAACTATAGAAATCCTGGAACACTCTTGCCTTACCTAATACAATTTATCTGAACAAGTCTGCTTGCTCCTTTGTCACAAGGAAAATAAATTCACAATCTCATAACTTTAAGGAAAGTCCAAAATGTCCCAAAGTTCAACTTTAAGTACTTTATAGCCTGGTTCTAAACACCAGAATACAAGACTTAACATGGTAGTGGAAACACTAACAGGCTCTTCGCAATAGCAACGCAAGGCTGCACCTTTGCATCACAACACCCTCTGCCAGCTGAAAAAAACTCCCTACTTAGGACAGTGTGGAAAAGGAGCACTGTTATTTTAGGAAACACAGTTGCTTCAAAATTGGTGTAAAGTGGAGAAAATTAAAAAGGAAGGATTCTTTCCCTAAACTCCATAAAGTAACGCACAAATCATTCATTATAATGAGTCATAACAATGATTTGTGATCTTCCAAGTTTTCATTTTATGCCCCTCTGTTTTTCCTTAAAGACAGGAGGATAGACAAAGACTGGAAACTTTGGGTCATATGGATCACGGCACCACTGCTATGTCTGGAATTTTCTTATAAATATCCTATTGCTCTGAGGTTCATAGGCCTGACTGAAACAGCAGGGACGATCTCATTTGTACTTTTATAGTTGTAGAGGGATTTGCAAGAGTTAACGCAATTTTCCATAATATTTCTTACTAACTTCAGGAATAAAGGCAGAGTTCCCTTTTTAATCAGCAGCTGAAACATTGTTAAACCTAAAGAAAACACAACTTCTTTTGGATTTAACAAGGTTTTTCCAAGTGCTGATAATTTTAAAGGTACAAAGCAAGACGACTTTTGGAAAAGAGAGAGAATTTCAGCCAAGTGTTTGTGGGCAGCTGACAGTACAGTAGTCTGGAGGATATACTTTGCAGCAGGCTTTTACTGCTTGTTTGCAACCTTGTGCCTTTAAAAGATTGATTTTCAGAACACAGAGGTTAAATGATTGCTTTCAACTGCACGAAAATCTCCACATCAAAGAAATAATCTTAAAAGTTCCTTTAACAAAAGAAGCTACCTTAGGAAACAAAACAAGTTTCATTAACCATCAGCTGGGAAAAGGCAAAATTCCTTCTCTAAGTTTTCACTCTCACAGAAGCGTTTTACAGCCACTTTGCTTATGCTCTTCTCTAGACAGGCACGCAGACTGCATGAACTCAGCTATTGAGCCCCAGGACTGGAAAACAGACAGGAGAAAAGGTAATTCTGACACTGTGCTGCAGCATTTCTGAGGGACTAATACTTTGTTTCCTTATCCTGCTCAGTTCCTCTTCCATATACCTTTTTAATCAAGGCTTTGTGTTGCTATATGTAGTTAAGAGATAAAGCTTTTATTGAATGTCTATTGGTATTTGAAATAGGCTTGTTGAAAAATAACTCAGTGCTTCTACAAGCAACTTTATATTCACCAAGGATACAGAAAATACTGAAGCAGTCATTGGTCTGAGCAAAATATGAGCAATGTATCATTGTCTGTGGTCTTTCAATACTGTCTCTGATACCTACAACTAACGTTATAAGAAGTAGTAGTAGGAGTTCTGCAATTACTGCATTAAAGAGATAGTCATAATGTAAGTATAAATGATGTCTGAATTACTATATGGTATCAATTTATTGAACTGTATCAAATCACAATGTTTAAATCTATCATTTTCTACTAACAATAAAATCAGCTTATAAAATGAATCATAAACCTATGTTTTAACCTTATTTATATAAGATATTTTGCAGGACTTTCTACGCTAAGCAATAAAGATTACCAATAGGGCATGTAGTTTTCAGAAGTTCTCTAGATCTACACCACATCTCTGATCTCTACCTAATATCAAGATCCTTAGAATGTTTTAAAATCTTTTTTTTTTTTTAGAATCAAAGGCACTCTTCTTACTCAATACTGCATTTCATATCCTTTAGTATCTGCTATTTTCCTTCCCACCACTAGAATGAATATGCATATACACAAAAATAACTTTCCTAAATATACAATGGGATGACTTGGGAAGATGATTTTTTTTATGGAATATATGAAGGGGGAGAAGTTCAATATCCACCCCACTGTTATAAATTATGTCTGCAAGAATAAGAGGAATGATCAGAAGTGCAATGTGCTTCCCAATCTGCTCACATAAAGGCATCTGATAGTGTGCAAATTTCCCATCCAGGTTCATGACTGTACATAAAGCAGCAACCAGTCTGCTTCATTTCGTGTCATTCTGTGTCTGTCCCTTAAAAGTTATCACAGTGTGAAGTTCCAATAGATATTCTGAAGAAGGTCCCAACATAGATGATCTGGCCTATTGCAAGCATCTATTAAAATCAATTTGCCACCTGCAGAAGTGGAAAAATTCACTACAATATCCTACAAAATACCACTGGATAAATATTGGGTAAAACGTAGGAAAAATCCTAATCCTGTATCCACAAGAGGCTTTTTGACAAGGTACTATATTTCTTTTCACCTAAGATGGATTTTGTTTTGTGAGCCCTGAGCACAGCACATAGACATAAGTAATACAAGTCTTACTAGTCATAGTATTTTCATTCCTCTTAGCAAACAAACACTGCCTTATGCTTAGCTACTATCAGTCATATTTAGAAATGCTTACGTATCCTCATAGACTAAGGTTGTGGTGAGCAAAGAATAACAACCTGAAAAATGTGGAGTCTCAGAGTATTTCACTAACAAAATCACCTGCTGATGCTATAGTTCACTACCTCTTTAGCAGGGGTAAACTTCACAAAAATAAGAAACATCTTCCTGACAAAAAAAAATATATATATCATTTAGCCAGTATTTACAAGCTGATTCAGGGAGCACTTTCCATTTTCTCTTCATTGATTTCAAGCAGAGTAGAAACCTAAAGATCACAAAACATTAGCATTAGATGTGTAGTAACTCATTTGCTTCTGCCAAAAATCCTGCTGTCATTTGTTTAGCAATAACATTAGTGTTATTAGTGTACTAAAAAGCTTAGAAAAAGAAGTTAGAGTGTAAAAAATGCATCGTGTTGTATGAAATATGAAACCAGGAGGTCTAGGAAGTCTATATATGAACGTTTTGAATTTTTACCTACATATACATACAGTCCTTGCTCCTCTGCAATTACGAGAAATTGAATTTTGCAGATTATCAAAGAAAGAAGAGATTTAGGAAGAAACACTGAATGCGCCATTAAGCTAGTATTATAATTCATATTTTCACATTTTTTACACTGCTTCATATCCACTTATGCATGAATGTTATGTAATTGAACATAAATCAATAGTTTGACATGCGCCATAGAGTTTAGATGTCAATTTTACACCTCGGCATAAAGTTAGAGAGGAGAATTACAAAATCACTTCTAATTTATTATTTCTAGAAAGAGTAGACAAAAGTCTTTGAGGATTAATTTCATGCTGTGGGTTAAATTTCTCTCTCACGATAGGCCAACTATTGCCTGGGGCTCTACAGATAATGAACCTGCCAAGGGATTAGCAAGGAAACACTTGTGTTATTATAAATCGTGTACACTTCCCTTTCTAACCAAGTTCATCCTACATGACATTAACAAATTACACTCTCTGTCCAGGTTTCACTATAATGTGAGGCTGTGAATGACCCAGAACCTATAGTACGTTAGATAAGATCTTCTCAATGCATAAATAGCTATTAAATCTGGTTGAAAGATCCAGACCTCCTGTAGTGACAACATAAGACATTTCACGTCAGTTCTCTCCAAGATCCACAGAAACATTAACATGTTGAGAGTATATCAGCTGATGCCGTCTAAAATGGCTTTAAAAATGTATAGAAATGAATTAGCTATAATACTGAAACAAAAGATTTTAGGGAGAATTTAGAGAAGATTTTAGGGAGAATTCATCTACTACAATTCATCTACTATAAACAGTCTAAAATAACTAAAGCAAAGTTAATAACTCAGCCTTACTTTAAACAACAGATTTACTAAATATCATCAAACTCTGTAAATTCTTATATCTACTCTAGACTGGAAGCTCTAGTAATGATTTTATGCCTGATGCCACTTAAAATATTCATAATGAAAACCTAGATGTTGTATGTGCTCTTTTTTACCTTCCTTTTCTTGAAAAGCTTCACAATTTTGTTTTTGATTTGTTTAGGCTCCAGAAATACACACACATAGATAATGAAATTACCTAAGACTCCAATGTTAAGGCAGGTAATAATCAACATGGTATCTTAATCTGAATCATGATCGTTACTTACACACTGCTATACAAGTAGAAAAGCAAGAAAGCAAGCCTAGCTCTGAAAACTCTCTGAATGACAAATCTCATTTGTGAGAGATGCTCATGATAGATTTCCCTGAGATCAGAGACTGGTATCACTGGTGAATTCCCCTAAGGCAGAGAGGCTCCAAGAAACGATAGGGTTCCATCTAAACAGTTTACCCTTCTGCAGCATCAAAAACAACCAAACCCAACAAGAGAAAGCGATTTTCCCTGCACTAATCCTTTCCCATCCCTCCTTGATGCCACAGCCTTCTTTGGGGCAAACCATCTCCACGGTGCAGCACTACCTCTTGTCTTTACATTTAAGTAAGTAGTCACAGAGTATTTATCCATGCTAAAATGCTCTGAGATTTAGTCTACTTTGAACTGAATTATAAGAAGCGTGGACAGTTTTTCCTGTACATCTCCTGTGAAATGGCCTGAGCAGGACTCCTTGCGAAGGTTCCCTTAAATACACTGAGGCAGCATGAAGTGACAAGTGGTTCCTGGAGCCCAGAGGCCCAACAGATGGGAAAAGTGGCCAGTTTTGCCTGTTCCTTCTCACACCTCACCTATAGCACTGCCCTCGCTCACTGTGGTTACACAGCGTGTGCACCCAGCTCCGCCAGCCCTGATGGGTCATGCTGAGCTATGCCAGGGGGCTTGGACCATGGCTGCTGCTGTTCCCATCTGAGCAAAAAGAAAGGAATTTTGCCACTGTGCTCTTGTAATTCATCAGTATCATTTTTCTTCTGCTGTGTACAGGGAGAGCAACATTTGCCGCACTTCCCTCTTAACTGGACAGGAAAATATTATTGCATTAACAAGCAGACAACATACAGTAATAAATACCTCTCTTTTGAGAATTTGCCATTCTGGCTCCTTAGCATCATCATATGAGGCTAGGCAGCTGCACTGGAAAGACAGAAATGTGTCTTTTTACACTCAGGATTTTTTACACTTTCCCCTTGGGATGTAGTTCGGGGAATGATACCTCTGATGGTAAAGTTTAAGTTCTTTATCTCTAGCACTGCTTGTTGCCAGGTTTTCTGATCTTCTGGGGCAAATGTTCATGAGGTCAGGCAGTGAAATGGAGCAGAGAAACACAGGCAAAACCAATCCACCCCTGAACTTTTGCTATTAACCCAGACTGTTTTATTATTTGCCATAAATTCAAGCTGCAGTTGGATGCATGCATACAACTCACACCAAAACTAATGTAGCCTTGCTTTAAGCAATTTATCCCATTTTTCTGATAAAGCCTGATCTATGTTTTATACAAAAGTTCTCAGCATCGTAACTACGATACAACTACAAAGCAGACAGTGAAATCTGTCCCATCCTATGCTTGTAGGAAAATGTGGTGCCTCTGCCCAAAGGAGTCCAAATGGAATGGAGTATTTAAAGGACAACAGTCAGCAAGATGGAAATGAATTGGGAGGATCCTGAGAAATATACAGGACCAGCGTATAGGACAGGTAGGAACAAATGGGACTGGGTACAGTACAGGTAGGATGGATCTGGGCAAGACTGGCAAAAAAGGGGCAGGCATTGGTATTAGATAGAAGAGAAGAATGGACAAAACTTGAGAGCTAGAACGTGAAAAAAAACAGCAAGAAAAAATGGGAGACTGGAAGCAGAAGTAAGTGGGAACATAAAATGACAGAAACTATCTGGGCCAGGAACTGCAATAATTTGGGTATATGCCTTATGATATATTCTTAAAAAAATCTATTCAATAATTTATGAGCAGAATTGCTTCAAAAATAATGTTCTCTAACTTTCTGTGGTTTGTTTTTAAAGTGACAGGCTTGTCTGTGATATTTCTTGGAGGAAATTTTCATAGTTGTCACAAAAGAGAATTCTTGAGCCAGATACGTAGAAACAAAAGGGTACACCAAAAATGTATATATGTTTTTTCTTTTTAAAGATCTTTCTTTATCAAGTCTCCAAATCACAGGATAGGCTGCAAATGAATTGAGTTTCTTCTGGAAGAAGTTTACATAATTAGTGTATAATATGCAGAAGTTAAATGTGGTCATATGACCCACGTTACTGAAGAGACACATTACTACAGATTGTGCAGTTTCCTGAAACCTGACGGCTTTATATTCAGACATAGTAAGTGTTAACTAGAATTACAAGCCTTAAGTTCATTTAAAAAAGTTTTATATCGCACTTTTAAACACATCATGATGTACACTCTACTTTATAGTAAACAATTTATGTTTACATTTGTCATACACTATGTATTGCCTCTTCTCCCCCTACCCTGTGTGAAGGTTCCTGTTCTAACAGCATTTTAGTATTTATACTTCAGACTAAATCTAAATTTACAAAGATATAATCATAACATCATGTGAAGTCACTTATGTTTATTGTATTTCTACTTCTTCATCGACTAACATTTGTTCTTCTCAGCTTCCTCAGGGAGGAGTAATTAAAAAAAATCTACCAACAAATGGAATAAGAGAAAAAGAAGCCATATATTCAAACAAACTGTTTTTATCATCCTTCTTTTTTTCTTTTATTAAAAAAAAATAAGTGTGAGGGATAAGAACTGTCTTCTTCATAAGAGATCTGCAAATTGTTATTAGAGGACCAATCTGATTTCTTGAACTGTTCATTTACCAACCATGAACTATCTGTTAATATATGGAATGCATAGATAATGCCAGTGGGAAAATTCTTTTCCATGGGCAACAAGATGTAAAGATTCTTGTTAGTAATGTATGATACCCATCTCCAGCCTAATAGACACGATAATTCATCAAATGCATTCAACTCTAGGCAATTTTTATAATTTTTACATAGATACTGAAAGCAGTAACTAAAGAGAAACTGAACAGACTTAAAAACACATTAACTATAAGTAATCAAAATAGATTACTCAATCCTCTCTGTCAAGTAGTAGCAATAATTTATCAACTTTTTTGTGTCAGATTTTTTCAAATTTGCAGCTAATCTAAACTTTGAACGTGCAGAGCCAGCCAGCGCTTGACAAGCTGAATTACCGCGTCTATCAGCATTAAGGCCATGCTGCACAGTGACATCTCCCCAGTAGGTAAACTGCCTCGGAGACCAATGTGTCTTCACTTATTACTTCACTCCTCTTTGGCTAAGCTCCGAAATAATCAAGGGAGGCAAATATCTTGTCTTCCACATAATTTAAAACCTGTTGCAAAACAGAGTGGAAAACACGGAGGGAAAGGCCTTGTCAAAAGGCGAGATCAACAGCGCTCTGTAATGGGATCCCTCCCCGCTCCATAATCTCCATTTTATTTTGCCTAATGAGGCAGGAGGTAAAACCGCTGACCTGATCAAATTCAGATGGCAGCCCCGGAGGATGAGCCCCCCGCTGCACTCGGGGCCCGACACCCTTTGTTACCTCCAAGTGAGCTGAGACCAGGCTGTGAACCATGTAAATAGGAGGCTTCCAGGTTAATGAAAAGCTGTGACACCGCTCCAGATCGGGGCAGGGTTGCGCTTTTCTAATCCGCAGAACCTTTCATGAAACCCACTAATAAAGCCTAACGAGTGCTGGTCAGTGTGAGCCTCGCAACTAGACTCTGGACAAAGCCTAATAGTTTCCTTATAAAAACTCCTTTTTTCTTCTACAGCCCACTGATCATCATAGTTATTGGAATTATACAAATTGCTTTTCTTATTACAAGATTAAATATATCAATTAAAAATGATGCCCTGAGAAATGGTAGTTTATGTTTCTTATAAACTGATGTTTTTATTAGGTGATGGCATGTCTCATGTTCCATTTCATTACTTATCTGCCAAGGAGTTTCTTTCAACACCAAATCAGAATCAACACGCTACAATCATGGAACACATTCAACTTAAGTCCATGGGCTTGGTTTGTGCCACTATGCACAAGAATGTGGATAAAAACCATAATTTCTGAAAGAAGCTCAAAGTGCATTAAAAATTCACAACAATTTTCAGGGGGTCAATATAATTGTTGCTTCCTGTGTAACAATATATTCTAACAGAATTATCAAGCGCAAAATGTGAAATGTTTCCAACTGCTGACACAGACAAATATTTAATAATGGGGAAACATAAAAACTGTCTACATTGTATTTCAGTGTATACTATTATTTACAGTCTTTTACCCAAAGGAGATGAAAATTGGATTCACCAACTTAACTTCTAGCTGTCACTTTAAAAACTAGAATGTCACTTTAAAAACTAGAAAACTAGAACTCTTATTTAAAATTATGTTTAGAGAGGCAGGGAGAGACATGGTATATTAATTTGGGCTTACTGAGTGCATAGCTTTTTGTTTAACTTTGAGAGTGAAGTGGGGAGGGGGACTCAAACGTGCTCACAAAAGATGATGCAGATACAAGAAATGGGTAAGATATACATAAAAATACCTCAGCGTGTCTCTGGAGTTTCATTAAAAAGCTTGACTACATTTCCCAGTTTGGGTTGTCTGAATTTTTTCAAAATGTGAAGCATTCCATATTATAAAAATATGTTTTAACACAAGGAGAAAACATTAAACCAGACAGCAAGATATAGTAGAAAAAAAAGGCATATTATTTATAGGTTTGTGCATGTACATTGTCTTTCCTGAAAATTTATATGAATTTAACTATCTTGAAGAAAAGTATGGCAGATTTTAGAGTCTTTCTGTTCTTACGTTTACCTCCTGGGTGGCTAGTCATTTATTATTTAAAATAAACCACTTCTTTCCATTCAGATTTCACTGGACAGTATTCTTAAATCTGTTTTTCCCTTTCCTTAATTAGGCATTTATGATGCTACTTTTCATACATTCCAATAATCAGTTCTGAGGCCATTCATCAGGATTTCAGAAGCCACTCTTGAAAATCAGATGCATGTGCTCAGCCTAAATGAGAATGCAATGATTTATGACATAGGTCATTCTGAAAACCTGTGAGTTCTTCTCTAGTGACTTGCCAGAAATCACAACTATTACTACATGGCTATGATCTATTTATTATACAGTATGCGTGGTGTGCAATGTCTAATTCATTTTTAATGTGTTACAGTTTTTCTGGTTGATTTTTTGAAAGCAAGATTTACAGCTATTTAGAGTTTGACAAGAATAGTAAACTAGTGGCTTAGTTAATATGTTTTAAAATGACTTGATTAAACTATCAGCCTGTTTGCACTCAATGTTCAAGCTATGAAGGCAATATTGTTTTAATTGTAACTATGGCCATTAGCGGTTCTGTAAATCCTATTTTATTCCTCCCTTGGGTGAAAAGAAACATGGATGTTCAATCTGATTAGCAGGGAAGAAATCCAATTCCTGTGCTCTGTTTAGTTTGCAAAGGAGAGAGGGTGGCAATCAGGAGAGAGGGAGGATCTTTCCCCAGCAGACCAGCTGACTAGTTTCCAGCATAGATGCACATACGGCTTCATCAAGAATGTAAGAAGTCTACAGTCCCCAGTTAACTGCTGCTTTGCATGGCATACAGTTCTGGTCGTGTGATACAGCAATGCCCACGCAGCTATTCACCCCAAACATGCAGTCAGAGAGCATCTCTGCTGGTGGCAAAGGGGCATCTAAGCCATGTCTCGCAAGTCCCTCGTAATCAAAGGGAGGCTCCCTAGCTTAAGCACTAACTGTGATTCTTCTCAGTGCTCCTGAAGGCTTCTGCCTTAGCACTGAGTCAGAATTCAGCTAAAATGCTTTTAACTCTGCACGGCCTGTTGGAATTGGACTTACAATAAAACAGAATTCTTGCATGCATTTTAAGTATGATACATCTCATTTAACTCCAGTCATCTTTGATTTATGCATCTATTCAGTCAGCTAAGCTCCCTGTAGAACCAGTGGAGATACATGCATCTCCAAGGAACAATTCATCTCATCCTTAGATGGGTATCAAAGATGGAATGAATTGTCCTGAATAATTATTCCTCTCTTTCCCTTGACTATAGATGGAGCTGTCTACCTCTGATACACTGCCAAGGTTCTAGCAAGTGCCCTTAAAGAAAGGGCACACATTTGTCAGCAACATGTTTTCTTAGTTGGCTGAATGGGTTTTGATCAATCATGGGCATATTTCACCTGAAAATACAGTAAACTTGTGATAATAGAGAGGCCATTTCAGCTTACCAGCAAACCACTAGCAAGAATGTCCCTCTTTTCGGTGGCAGACTCCCACAATCATATTTTACTATCTCAGTATTTTGTGAAGGTTATACCTCAGAGGAGGCAATGGTGAGATTTGCATAGGTCTACTTTGGTCTGCTCTCTTCTTCCACCAGTCTGCAATGCCTGGAATAGCTTGTAATCTTTGGAAACATGATATATTCCAGACTGTGCAGGACGACAAGAAAAGATGGTCTAGCATAGAAACAAGGCAAAGGAGGAAATTCAACGACTGCAGTCTCAGTACCTGCACACCCACAGACTTGTATGAACAGACAACTAGAAAAAAAGTACATGTTTGTATGCAATCATTGTATTTGCTTATTCACAATCTAATAAATCATGGAAAAGAGAGAGAAAATAATAGAGAAAATAATTTGTTTGCAATAAAAGCAATAAAAGCAGATTCCAATGTATATTCTTCACTGCTTAACCACAAATGAATACCCATGAAACATAAAATTAATAAAATCTCTTTTACCAAAAAAACAAAACCAAGAATGCTTCTTTATTAAAAACCAATGGCAGAATCACCTGGAGCTTATTGATAGACAAGAGATATACACAGCAAAACAAAATAAATAAGACTCAAGGTCTCTCAGTGTGCTATTATGAATGATATTATCTGTCACTGTTAATGGCACTTATGGTTTTAAGTAGCATTGATGTCTCAAGAGAATTCTAGCTACTGAAATCCTCATGCTTTGTTTGGATAACAGCACAGAGAATGGAGCCTCAGGAGAGAAACAGTGTCATGTGTGCGGATGGGCCATTTCATGTCCCTGGGTATACAGAAGGAGGAGGCTCCTTATGACAAGAAGGTTTCATTTGCTGGCGGATCAGAGTAAAGCATGGTAAAACAAAAAGTTGTGAAAAAGTAGTCAGGACTTAAATTCCTAAGTCTTGAAAGAATATATTTGAATAATGAATTACGTTGGATTTTATAAAGTTCATGGAATTAATCAAGGTAAGGATTTAAAAAAATGTCAAAAGGACATTAGATATTAGCTATATTATGTGTTTTTCCTTTTCCCAACTTTAACTATGATCCTGTCTGCAAAGCATAGGTTGTGGCAATATCTCTGAGCTAACAAATGTGTTTGGCTGTTAGAAGCATCTTTTGTAATCCCTTTTCTTTTTTCATCCCGTGTTTGAGTTATGGAAGCACAACTACCCTCCCACTTTCAGCTACCATTTTAAGAGAGACACTCCACTTTCAGGCACCTAGGAAGGCCAGACTTGCCTTCCAAACAAACAAAGAGTAGAAGTCAGTAGCTCCCTGAACACAGACTTCTGTAACCTAGACAGGAGTGGATTTATGGTGTGTAGGTTTCTGCAGCACTGACAAATGCAGCGTGTCACGCGCACTACACAGCCCTGTCACCTCTGTTATAGGATCACAGAATCAGAGACTCTCATATCAGAGATATGAGCTCTCTCTCTAATTTGGGTAGAATTATTCTCCCTTTTGCTGCGCCGAAAGAAATATCTCCGGCTACATTACCGTCTATTTTATTCTGATAAAACATTAGGAATGCTCTCACTTCAAAAGAAAAGCTCCTAGAACCAGCCCTAGTATTATGTGGCAGTGATGTCCATTATTTTATTTGGGCTTAAACTGCTCATTCTTCCGGCTTTAGTTAAGTTTAGCTAGCTGTACAGTGATTCAGAAGAAAGACATTATCTGAACCACAAAAATAAAAATAAATGCTCATCCCAGAAAGGTCATTAACCCCAAACTGCTCTGCACATGCATTTTCAGCAGAAGAGATCTTAGCTCTTTAAGTGGTCTTTATCTTTGAAACTTTAAATGCTTTTAACTTTTCCTGCTTTATGCTAAATGGCAACATTAAAAAAAATGGGGAAAGAAGAAAAGAATGATCCTTTCGTAGCACATTTACCTAATACTTCTCAAACGAATAAAACTTTTTTAACAACAACTGAAAGCATACTAGGATGTGTCTAGTAATCATGACAGCTATAAGTCATAAAAAGAAGACCTCATTTTAAACTATATCAGAGTGAATATACTGAGCAGAGAGAATTTATAACTATTGTTTATTAAAACATTATTCTGTCTAAAGCAATTGTGAAAAATGAACAGCAGCACAACTAGCTGAAATTCCAGAAAGATTACAGAAATAAAATGAATTATCTATATTAATAATTTTCCCAAACTCTAGTTTTAAAATACACTTGTTATATTCTTTTTAATCATATGTAATGACTTCTTTTAATATATTGTGGATCTCTTGAAGTGCTTTTTCTCCAATTCTATCATAAACATCTGATTTAGTCGATGGCAAGTGTTTGAATTAATCAATACTAATATTAACTAATTAATGCTAATGACTGAATCAATTGTATGCCTTGGCCATTATGCACCAAAACCAAGGACGACATTTGTCAAGGAGCAGAGGACAGCTAAGGCCAATATTTTTGCTTAATTTACCAAAACAAATAATAAAAATGTACATAGCAAACTTTTGATACAAGAGACCCAAAGGGGGAAAAAAAAACCCCAATATTTTATCTGTCTTCAAAGACAATAAATAAAACAAGAACAGGGCATGACTGCAGAAAATAAGAATTAGACTCTCAGAAGTCAAATGCAGTTAAAGGCCAGGTAAATTAAGCCACAGATGCCACGATGTTCAAAGATGTGTGGCAAAAGCAATAAGAATAATTCAGTTCACCCTGAATGGGTGAACAAAAAGGATAGGTTAGAAAAAAATTGCTGCATTAAAAAAAAAACCCTAAATGGAGAATAAAAGAAACAACACTTCTGAGGGCAACAGTATAAAGCAGCACCTCAGGTGCTATGGAACTGGGCATGTTCCATATGTGTACAAATATACACAACATGTACGGGAGGTGCAGGACTTCAAGGACATTCAGTATCCTGAGTATGTGATATTGAACTGATTTATGCCTGCAGCATAAATATAGCATTCATTTTAAGAATGGATCTGATCGACACAAAAATTATTTTTTTATTCCACTGAGGAATAAAAGCATGACCTCCCAAGGGAGCTGTGGGTGTAGGGGAAAAGGACCATTAGTAGCTAATATATTCTATTCTCAATAGAATTGGGCGGTTTCATATTCTTGTTCTATCATAGTTTGTACTCAACTCATGTACTCAACTAAGCATGCTAGAAAAAGGTTTTTATCAGAATTCATACTGATTGAGGTTTGAGGTTTATATAAAGAAAACAATTGACTTTCAGTAGCAGACCTCTTGATCAAGGCATCTGCATGGAATCTGGGAAAGTCAAGTCCAAGTCCGTCTTCAAATTCAGGCAAGGAGGAGCTTGAACTTGCTCTTTTATTTAGTTATGTGTTATCATCTTGAAGCCATGGGCCACTATATATTAATATGCTAATTATATCCTGAAAGTAAAAAATTTTAACATTGTTTCTTCATTAATATAAACATATTTAATGGATCCATATATTAACTACAGAAATTAATAATTTTCTCTACTTTGAATCTTTTCATTGACTCACTAATTTAGCACCTGAATACTCAAAGAACACGACTGCTTCTGAGACCATCATGCTTTACTTCAATGACCATGAAAATGAGGACAAACAGATCAAACTATAGCGAGCTTCTGTTTAATTACATGACGGAAACCAGCACAGCTGGAGGCAATTCTTAGCAAATTGATCAGAATTCCTTTACCTTAACTACAGCTTAACTAATAAATAGACTTCCATAATTTTCTGCAATCAATCTAAATGTATTTGAGAAATGAATGATACATTTGATCTTGAGAAGTTCAGTAAATCTTAAACACATAACTTTGAAGAATTTACATAGTTTATCTTTCTGCCAAATCAGAAAAGAATAACTGTTTATAATAAAATCTTGTTAACCAAACCAAACTTTGTAGAAGTAGCATGTTCATAATTCAATTGCTTTGTAACAAAATCATTTTTTTTTTTTCAAAATTCAATGTTAACTTTCACTGCCATGTTTGTATATTGCTCTTTTGATTAAAGGTATTTTTGTGTAAACTCTGGAAGTAGTCATAGTAAACCCACAGGACATCTGAAAAGACTGCATGCATGTTGATGCTCTTCTTTTGCCACTTTTTTTTAAAGTAACTGTACTTTATGCAACAATCTAGCCATTTCTCTAGCTGTGTCTATTCCTTTGATAGGGCTTTTTAAATCTTCCATGAACAAGACAATCTTGAATTGCCTTTGAACAGAGCACTTGGAAAATTTAATGAATGTAGATTTTTTTTTAATGTAATTGATCTGGCTTTCGCCCTTTCCTTGGTTATTTCTGCAGTAACAGACTGGTAAAATCTGAAAGCAATAGAAACATCCTATTTGCTAGTATAAACGAATATACTGAACTCTTTTTTTTCTAAAAGCCCACGGTGCAATCTCTCCTGAGGGACAAAAAATAACAAGAAAAAGATGGAGTTTGAACTCAAAGCAAACATAAAAGCTTTACGTACAAAAAATCAATTACACACCCCAATTTGTTTTTACCAGCAGCCAAAGGAAAACCTGGTTAGCATGTTTCAGGATCCAAACACCTTGGATCTACATGTTTCCCAAAATATTACATTATGGCTATTTCTAAGAAACAAACCAACAATTAGAGACACCTGTTAAAAGTGCCTGGGCTCTGTTCACACTTCATGTAGTATCTTGAAGTGACAGCATATTAAAATGTCAGTGCAATTCTTTTACATTACGCAAGTATTTATAACAACAGAAAGTGCAATTAAATTCTCTGGGCCTAAGTGCTTGTACCTGACTCATCTAGCTTACAAGAACAGTATTAAAATATACTGGCATATGAAGGAAAATGTTGAAAATATAGGTGCAACGTTGTACAGAATAACTAAAAAACACGGACAAAGTTTGGTATTTAGATTTTAAAAAGCACATAATTTTATGTACTAATTGAGCATATATTTCTTCTCTCTATATAACCTACCAGTTATATGTGGCAATATTGCAAAAAAAAGGCTATTCCAGATTAAAAAAAAATAAATTATTCAAATCTGTGTCTTTTAATGTATGTCTGGAAAACTTGCACACCGGTGTATCATTCTTTTGCACCCTGCAGCATGAACAAGTCTTGTTCAGCTCATGTCAGAAGATTCTAAGAAGCAACTAAGTCATATTATGGACCGGACCTGAGAAACAAGAGACTAAGGCAACACAGCTTCAAGCTGATTTAACAGTTCTGTTTTATACAGCTTGTGAATACACTGATAATGCATTTAAAAAAAAAGTAAAATGAAAATTACTGTTGGTTATAGCAGATTTCTATGGGAAATTTTAGTTCATCACCGAATACAAAAACTGCATTTATTATACTGAATTTTTCACAAAACCTGGCTTAAAATTCCTGTGTTGTGATTTCATGCCCATGTAGAAGGTTAGGGGCACACAAAACACTCCAGTTTCATTTAAATGCTCACTGGAGGATAAATAGCACTGCCTAGTCTTGCAATGGTGCCTTTGAGAAAGGTAAAGTTAGACTGTCTTTTAAAAATGTTTTACATTTTCACATTTATTTGAAGTCATGGAAATACAGACAAACATGATCACAGATTTTCAAAGAAACCTTAAGATCTCATCACTCTCTAATACTGGATATGTGTGTGATTGGTTATTGAATTGGTTATTCAGTTACTGAGCTGCAGAACTCTGTGGAATAGATTTAACTTTATAATTTATGATATACTACTTCTACCCACCCGTCCTGATACATTATCCCACTTTGTACCACTCTGCAACACAGGGGACAGAATCAACTGTTCCTCATTTATGATTTTCTCACAACCTGAATGTTGATGGCTGTAATAGCAACTAAGTTTAATGGACTATAAGCTGTAGTACCTGAGAAGCCATAACATTATCCCTTCTGGTAACTTCTGCTCCTTGGGTAGTAACCTCTGGCAGAGGTATGGAGTGGGCAACTAGGGCTACTCTGCAGGACACTCTCAGTAGTCCTAGGATCCTTCAGCAGACCTTCTATTTTTTTCTTCAGTTAAACAGGGATACATAACATTTATGGTGCTCTTAGGACTGTTGCAAAGATTGCTTTCACGGTTTTCGGCCTATATAATGTAGTTTCGAATAGCAGTCACTCAAAAAAGGTGTCTGCTTAGAAGCTACTTTGTCAGCAGATAAAATTAACCTGTATGCACAGGTTTCTGGCTATTTGTGCAGATAAAATTAACCTGTATGCACAGGTTTCTGGCTATTTGTCCACATCAATTGAAACTTGGTGTAATTGCATGCAAATGTTTCCAAAAGCACCTGTGAATTGGTTTTGTGCTGTACCACTTTTATGATTTGTCGCCCAGACTGAAGTTTACGTTATACTTAGGCAATGTGGACTGTGGGCCAGGCTTTTCAAAGCTGCTTTTTGTTGTTGCACTTGGGCTCGCCAAGAACAGTGGAACTGTTTTAGCCCCAGCGCACATAACAACTGCAGGAGTTGTTCTAATTGATCCTGAATTCCTATTAGTCACAAGGGTCTGCCTTGGCAACCAGAAATAGTTGAGTATAAAAGACATTTTGACCATTGACTTGTTTCCAGAATTACCTATTCCCATATAAGAGTTTGTGAGGAACAGGTGAAGCAGAGTCATTAATTCACCTTTATAATACCTAAGGATTTCTCTTCTAGTAAGAAAATCTCCTAGTGCCAAAATCCCCTTCACAGTATCTAGAGCTACTAAAGTAGCATACAAAGACAAGAATAATACCTAGAATTTTCCCCTTCCTCTGCAAAGTGAAGTAGAATCTGTAGAAATACAATTAATTGATACCAAAACAATGATAAATACCATCCGAAAACCATGTTCAGAGTTTCAATCTGTTCACTTTAGTAAATATTGATTGTTGGGATAATAAGGGATTTTTTTCATGACACAATAGCTTTTGTACCACAGTCAACTTAAGACATCCTTGTCCAGTACCATTTGAACCTGGCAGTATACCACTGATTCCTTATTTCCCTGGCAGAAATGCCCGTGGGTAAATTGAATCACTGATGGACCTTAAATACAATCGCATGTTTTGAAGGCTGTTCTGAAGGTTGCCCTGTCACCCAAAGTGAGGTGCAGATTATTTACACTCAGCTGCAGCAATTAACTGTTGCTTCTTAGTCTTCTCTCCATGCGTGCTTTTCTCTGGGAGTATCTTGCTTCTAATGAGTAAGATGCTTGTCATTCTATTTAGAAAGCATTTGGGTAAGGTACAATCATAATTACTACTTTTATTATTTTGATGATTTGTCATAAAAGCCGGAACACTGGACTGAATGGGACTGGCTGAATCACTGAATTCAGTCACAGGTAGCTCTGCAGGTGTGTCCTTTCATGCCTATATGTCATTTTAATCTGAAAAAGTGACTAGTCTCTACTGTAAAGACTGCAAAATTTTCTTTGCCTCTACAATACCTATTTTGCCATGATATCTAAAACATTGTGGCTGTATTCATGAAGAATTCATACCTGCTTATTTTTCTGCTACTATTATGCACAGGAAGACAACGACAGATCAGAAGCCCATCCAACCTAAAATCTAGTTCTTGACAAAGGTCAACAGGGAATCATTAGCTCAGTGTACATGAAGATGACAAGCATATACATTTCTATATACCTCCAGCTTCCATAGTTCAAGCCTCTTAAATATATCCTTTCTTTTGTATGAATAAATAACTAGGGATAGAAGTAAATAACTAGGGATAGAAGTTTTACATATGTCTTCTACTTATTTCTATGTTCAGCTTTAAATCTTTGGTAAAATACTTGGTGTTGCATTTTTCTTGTACTCCAAAGCACAGCTGATTGGAAAAAAAAAACCTCATTGAAGCCCAGAGAGAGAGATCACAGTTTGCTTCCTTCGTTATTCCTCTCTTTCCCTCCACTTACACTTGGCTGGACTGTTCTGTTCTATATTTACTTTTTGTTGTTGTTGTTGAATTATTTTTTGGCTACATTGGAGAGCTGAATCAGCTGAGTGCAAGGCAGGCATGAGGGGGTGCAAGACCTCCTCCTTTTAGCAACCATGAGTTATTATATTTGCTCAGGCTGCAATATGAAATTTCACCCCTAATTACATGTTTCACAGCAAAGTCAACAATTTTTTTTTGTAGTGTGCAATCATTTATTGTGGTATTAAGAGCAAGCAGTTATTGTAATATTGTGCAATTCAGGCAACTTCAGGAATTCCTTACTCATTCAAATTTGGCAATATATTTACACATGAATCAAGTATTGCAAAGCTAATAAATAAGTGCTTTGAAGAGCAAGAATTGATTTACCCATGAGTTTAAATAGTTTGATGTCTCTGGCTCAAAGTATTGTTCCATAAAAAGTTGAGCTCATCTACAAGCTCATCTAAAACAAAACAAAAAAGTTTCACCCTCAAGTCTTCCTCCCCTCATTTCTATTCCTTTTTGTAGAGTGGTCCTGCCTCTTCCCTTGTGATACTTCTGATTTCATTGAACCTTTCCATAACCCTTCCATAAGCAATTTCTCAATTAATCAAAAATATATATTTTTGGTAAATTACTTTTCCCTTGGGATGGTATATATTATAGGCTCATGGGAAGTTACAACAAGCTCTCCAAGTGGTGCAAGGGGAAGAGGCAAAGCGTGTTGCTGACATGGAGGGAGATACACATCTCGTCCACCTCACATCAGTGAACTGCAAAATCAAAACTTCCTAACCCATCAGATTGCAAACTAAATTTCAGTATATTCCTAAATATCACGAGATTTGCCATACACTGTTACAAGCCATTATTTGTATAACAAGGCAATTGTAAACTGTTTCTGTTCTTTTGTATGTTCAGTTGTTCAGAAAGTAAAACAACTTGGTGAGAAAGGGAAAACTTCGAAGGGAGCTGAAAAGGAAAATGATGCATTACGTTGCTTTAGAAAATTCACCTTCCAATGGCTAAATTAGGAAACTCCTTTAGCTTCCTAACATCCTTACCTTCTTCTTACTCCTCCCGAGGTGGAACTCAAATTGTATCTGTATGGGAATAACACTTTTGTCCACATTAATTGGGCTTAACACTCTAGGAGAAACAACACTGTGAAGTACGTGTTACTAGACAAGATAGAAAAGTAGCAATCATGTAAATAAAAATTCTTACTAATTCTAATGGTATGCAGCCACTAGAAAGAAATGTTTTTTTTGATAGCTTAATTTTCTGACATATCAGCAAGCTCAATCAGCTTACTTTGAAGTTCTGCAATTGTTAGATCTGATACAAGAGAAGTGATGGACCATATTTCCAACACTAGAGAAGCAGGTTGGTGATAGGGAACAAGGAGCAGGACTAGCTCTTCGAGTGTCAGACCATCCTCACGTCAGAGTAGGTGCAATATTCTACTCCAGTCTAAGTGTTCGTGTATGTACACATCCTTTACATGCATACCTTCAGCATAAGATCATATGCATTTGCCACCTGAGCTGTCCACTTCCATGCTCTGGTCTTGCCTCTTATGCAACTGTGGGAGGAGCTAACCCAGGAAATGAAGACGGCCAGGAAGAAATACAACCAGAAAGTGACTGGCTGATCAATTCTCCTCCCTGAACTGTCACTGCAGGACTATTAGGTGTCAAAGGAAGAAATGTATTCCCAAAATAACTGAGCTTAAATTCTTGTGAAACCACAACTTCAAATTAAAAATGTCATTTCTCACTTCTTTTATCTGAGATGTAAAAAATGTCTGAAAAGATTTTTGAACTTTCTTTCCTAAATTATATTCCAGTTTAGTAATCTCAAAACCATTTAATTTGGTCTTTCCAGTTCGTGGCTGATGCAGTCAGCAAAAGATTCCATGAGATAGTCAAGCTCATCTGAAAACTTGCTGCTGTCTAAAGACCCTTTCCCATGGCAGTTCCCAGTTGTGTTGTCCTTATTCCTCTGTCATGCTCTGACATTTGTCTGATTCTTGTGTTGAGCTGATTCAGCTCACTAGCTTGCTAAAAAACATCTGGCAGTGAAGACAAAGAGGCTGCTCCTTCTAGCATTACTCTTGGATTGGTCCAGGGCCCTGCAAAATGGGCCTGTCAGAGATTCTGGGGTCAGTCCTGTCACCTTATTTATCTCCATCTCAGAGATCTCTTCCTTCGGTGCCTTTTAGTAAGTCAAATCACACAGGAGCAGAATCAACCATGAAAGCAGAAGCTGAAGCAACTTAAATGCAACACCAACTCACTAAGGCCTCCATTTCAGTTCTGCTGCCTGGGTACTTCTGCATCATAATTCAGACAGTTTTTTCATGTTTTCTACAGCTTTCAAGGCCGATGAGACGTGGACATAATGGGAAAAGAAGCCTGGCACTACTTTCTTCAAGGACAAAAATAACATTCCCCATGAGCCAAGGATGCTGCTATTTTCTCCTAACATCCCATCCGCAGTGACAGACAAATGAGTGGCCATGATATAGGTCTCTTTTCCCAGCACAAGAATGTTAGTGCATACAGTCCAGAGAAGCCTTGTGGGTACAAATAATGAAGTAAAAATCCACAGCAAGCTATACTGTTTCCAAAAAGAAGTATCCAACTCACCTTCTAGGAGAAACCAAGCTGCTACAGAGGAAGTTTGAATGTGAGCAGATGCTAGATCGATAAAACCACGTGTAGCCCTCGAAGGTATCTGTTCCTTCTCACAATTACAGACACTGCCCAGCACCATGTGCGTGGGGACACTCCAGCAGTTTCTAATCTCTCCCCTGCAGACAAGGAAGCAGCGGCCAGTACACAGGGGAATCTCAGGTACCATTTCGTCCCACTCCCGATTTTGGGAAACAGATAAGGAATGGCAGCACCTTTCACAGTTCTGAGAAGTTAATACTGCTCAGGATCAACAATTCTTTACTGCCCGTTAGGGACAAGGAGCAGCCAGGAAGGAACTGCACCTCGGAGAGGCACAATTCCTCCTGTGTGCTGCTCTTGGGCTGGTGCCGCTGCGTTCTGCCCCTCGCTCAGCTCGGGTTGTAAAAGCACAATCGAACCCGCTGTCTTCCCACCAGGGAGTCATCAGTTTACTACAACATTGCAGCAGTTAAAAACTTGCAAATATTTCCTCAGATTCTTTTTTTTTTCTTGCACTCTCTTGAGAAATAAATTCAAAAGAAAGCTCTATTGTGCCAAGATTATTTTGGAGATGGTATTTTACTTGCATCCTACTCAACATGAAGACTCTTGTTTCTCAAAACCCCCTCTAGACCTAGAATACACACTGATGCATCTGCTAGTAAAAGCATGCAAAAAAAAGCATACTTCATAAAGATATTATCTCTCTTTTTATTTATTTATAGATTTATTTGGCACCCATTGGCCTAATGCAGTTATTTTAGGGACATACTTAAATACAGCACTAATGGCCAACTTCTCTGAGAGAATTATTGGCAATGCTACATTATATTGTGCTTCCAACATATACAACTTTCCTCTCTTGTACGCCTAGCTTCTAAAGGCTAGCTCACATACAAGTAAAAAAATAATGCCATGTAGAGAGGTAGGCAATTGTTTTTTCTCTTTATTGTAAACGAAAATGTTTTATAGTGATTTCTGATATTTAAATGATCTCCCACTAGTTTCACTACATGACCAAATGCTAATAGAAGTAAATATAGCTTTTGTTATTTTTTTTAAACAAAGTGGTTCCTTGCTTGCTTTATTTTCGGCATGCTCCATCCATGGTTAGAAATCAGGCATGACAGTGGTCTAACCCAAAATTTTTGTCCATGGGTTAGAAATCAGGCATGACCATGGTCTGCCCATGAATGTGATCTTAATGTTTTATACCGCTGACAAATCATTAACATCTGTTAATAGCTCACCCAGCTGCTTTGTTGGATTGTTTTGAAAAAACCTTCTGCACAGCATAGATGTCTCCAACTCACAGCCTATATAACCTTTCCCAGCTGCTTAATCCTTATTTTAAATATCACTTTAAAATGCAGACATTTTAAAAACTATCCCATTTCTTTGTCTCCAGACTGCTTTTCTAACTGTGCTAACATCTGTTCACTTCCACTCCCCAATTCCCATTTTAAATACTTATTTTCAGCATGTATTTTTCTTGTAAATAGAATCCCGTGTACTTTCTCACCTCCTAGCCCTCCACTTTCTGTTTTCCTCCCTTGCTCTCATTCCACAATGTCCCCCATGGTTTCCTTTCTATCTTTATGTTTTAAATGAAGACCTGATTCAGCCAGAACATTATTGAAGTTAATTATCTAATCCTAATTTAAGATTGGGGGGAAAGAAAATGAGGGCATGTCACGCATCTACTGTGCCTACAGGGAATAAACAAAGGAAAAGAGGAAAAATGTACATTAAAAGGGAGCATAGGTAGTTGTAAGGGATGAAATTACATAATGGAAAGTTTCAAATGCATGTTGGAAAAAACTTCCTGGCTGTGAGAACTGGTAAGCTGCACAAGAGCCTCCCAAGGGAAGCAGAGGCAGCTTGTCACCTGGCACACTTTAAAATAGGCTACCCCAAACCTGTGGTTTGGGGCCAAGCAGCTAAGAGTCAACCCTGGGCATGAAGTCGGGGAGTGCAGAGGCAGAGATGTCTGTAGATGTGCAGGAGGCCCTCGCTTCTCCTTCTTTCCTGACCTGTCATCTCCATCTCCAGAATTAATAGACCAGATCTATAAATAATGTATAGAACAGTCCATGTTACACTGAAACACTCTGTCAGACATGTACAGGGCATGAAGGCAATTTACAGAACTCAAAAAAGGCACACAATTAAAAGAAGACCTGCATCAAATCTGCAATTTCTTTCATTTCCTTAATGTTTAAACTTTGGTAATTTCTGTCAATTTCCAGTAATTTCATAATCTGGTAATTTATTTATTTATTTTTTTTTTGGTTACAACAATAAAGTGAATATGCTTAGACTGTGGTAATCCAAAAATACTTATTATGATATGCTTATATATTTGGAAAGATATACTTTTTCAAAGCACATACAAGAATACAACGAAAAATAATCAGAAATCAAGAGAAAACTACTATTAAAGCTATTGCTTAAAAGATACTGAAAGGCATGCTAAATGGCTTAAACATTTATAATGATCCATGGAGAATGTCACAGCTTTATTTTAGTGGGATCAGTATCTCAGCATCCCAAATTACTAGCGCTATACTAAGAACCTTAAAACCTTGCCATATCTCCTCTACCTGCTAGTGATGACAGTAGAGAACCAAGAGACAAATGGCGGGAAGTCAGTGCTTTACCCTAAAATTAGACATGTTTCTCCAACTCAGGTTTTAGTCACATAACGGCAGTTGTGTCAGCATTTCTTTTGTCCATCTTCAATAGTATTTTCTATACACTATACAAACAAGGTTATATTTTCTGGAGTTGTAAGCCTGCATATGTCCAAAATGTTTCAAGTTCAATTTTGGTCATGAAGATCTGGCCACAGTTTATGACCCACATATGCATGTATATATACCGTGAGATACCACAAAGAGAACTGAGGTGATTCTTACTATCTCTTGTTTCTTTGGTAGGTTCTAACTAGACAAGCAGCCAAGCTCAAAAGATGAGCACATTTTGGAGAGTTTGCACTCCTGTATGTTCTAGTCATATCCCTTTCCTTCCTTTATCCCTCAGAAAGTGCTATCAAAAAGAAGTCTTTTGTCATATCTGCAACCTGTTACTGTTTTGGAGCTTATTGCCACGTCTTCCTACTCTGCCTGGAAGAGGTCTCATATTATGAAAGGATATGTTTTTATAAAATTAAGATAAAAACAAAAGAAAGGGAAAAAGCAGCGCTTGCTTGGATTTAAACCAGGAGTGCACAATGTGCAGCCCATGAAATCATAAAATGTAGTGCACACCACCCTCTTGCAACTGCAGCATGAGGACACAGCTAATCAAGTGCAGGTTTTTCCACTCGGGTGAACTTAAACATCAAGCAACTTCCCTTTCTCTATCAAGGAAGACACTGTCCCAGCCAACCAAATGGATCTGTGTACATTTATTATGAAAAGATGTAAATATGTATATATATATATATATATACATATATATATGCAGATTATAGAAGGGAAACCCTCAGGCTCCTGTTAAATTACAAGTTCTGCCCTTGTAGTTGCCAGGGGATGTTTATATGAAGCGGGTACCTGATCTCAGTTAGTACTGGAAATACAAATACAGGAAGAGTATTGTGCTATTGCATTAGAATGAAAGCAAAAAAAAAAAAAAAAAAAATTAAAGGGAATGGAAATAAACTATTCTGGCTCGTTGTCCAATTTGGACAAAAAGCAAAACAATGAGCAAATAATTGTGAAGAGGAAAAATCTATGTTTTTGCAAATGCCCGTGGTCAAATGCAAATGCCCATGGTCAAAAGGTCGAGCTGGGGTAAAAGGACAGTTGGAAAGGTGCACCTAAGTTCTTGAACCAAAATCTAGGCTACCTTTTGGAGAGCATTAAGACCACTCCAAATCAGCTTTGATCCAGCTTAGTTCCAAAAATCCCAAGCACATTACCCAAGCCTATCAGACTGGAAAGAAAATGTGCAAGAAAACCATCACAGATTTCCTCGTGTCACTCTTGCTTCCTTCTCATGCATTCTTTCCTCCTTTGCCCTTTGAAGGAAAACTCTCACTTAATCCTTCCTGGAAAAGTTTGCCCCAGCATCTACTACTGGAATTCTCCTCCTACAACAGTCCTGCACTGGCTGCTTTGCTCCCTATGGGCTGGCCAGCCGCACACTTGCACCATGCAGATAGCTAATGAGGAGTCAGGAGTTTTCATTCATTCATTCCCCTAATAACCACAGAAGCCAAGAAAAGATCATTTAAAAGAGAAATAGAGAGTAATATTCTATGTTGGGCATGTCAAAGGTGGACATGGGTTATTTGGCAGGTGCTAGAAATCCCACGCTGCTACAGTTCACAAGTAAATCTAGAGACTGAGGGTAGTTTTTGTAGGGCCAGCGAAATGGCAAAGATAACATGTGAAGTAAAGCATAGTAGCCTCATGCCAATTCTGTCAAATGGAATTGAATATTTAATGAGATTTTGGGTGTTTAAAACAGCACCACTTATTCATAAAAATATACAGTATATGCATGCAATGCTCAATCAAAATAATCCATTTGACCACTTTCCACATACAGAATCATCATTAAAAGATATCAGTGGAAAATTCAAGATAAGAGATCCAACAGCTTGTTTTAATGATGTACAAATTCAGATTCTGCAAGAGTGGGGATATGATTATTCTAAAATCATAAATTCTAAAATAATACCGGTTTCAAATAGGTAGTATTAAGCACTACTTAGTAGCATCACATATAGTATCACAGTAAGAACATTTCTATGGATCTTTTTTTATCCCAAACTATCTCAACAGCCTTTAAATATGTACATGTGGTGTGCCTATAAATACAAAAAAATAAATAAATATATAGGAACAGAAATCACTTTGACTAGTACTGCAAATCAGAGCATCTGTTTAACAGTGCACATCAATACTGTTCTTTAATTCAGGGACGGATTTAAATTGGCATAGTATATCTAGCTGGAATTATTAGCCCACGTGCCCTTATTAATTCCTAACAGATTGTATGGAGAAGGAAAACAAAGGGCAAATTACAGAGCCCTGGATCATATCCATATCCAAATTACTGTAAACTTAGAGATAAGTTCTTATTATATACAACTTGGAATGAAGGATCTGTAAAAAAACATTCTAGCTATTTAAATGCTGAACTTTAAATGTCAAAAACAGAGAATTAGCTAGAATGCACACAGAACCTAGGAGCAATTGTGCCGAAGGCCACTGATAAATCAAGTAAGACTAATCCCAGAGAAAAGCCTTGACATTTGGTTGAAATAACAACATTAACTTGAGTTGGTCAGGGATTATTTTTACCAGGCTTTTACCAGGCTTTTTTTTACCAAAAAAAAAAAAACCCTTTTCTCGGGAAACGATCATTTTCACTACTTTTCTCTATTTTCTAGACAATAAAGGATATTCCGTTCTATATTTTTAAGCCAGTACTTTTGTTTTCCTGATTCAAAATGATTTTTCATTTCAAAAAATTGAAGTGAACACTTCCAAAATTCAAAATGAGTTAAATTGTTTCATTGGCTAAAACCCATTTTTTTTTAACAGTCTTCTGAGAGTTCAGCTTTTCATTCCAATTCAGTATTATTTGGTATCCTGATAATTTTCCCAGGAAAGAAAGACTATTTTCTGCTTAAGCTATTACAGATCTAACTAGAGAGGTTTGTATCAAGTAACAGCAACTTAACACAGCCTGATGTGAACTTAGCACAGTAATGATCACTTAGTAACAGTAACATTGTATAAGGACAATGAATTCTTCTTTAAACTAAGTTTTTTTTTTTCTTTCAGAAAGAGGCTTCACTGCTGCTCACTTTAGCAAAAAAGACAAGAAATAAAAGAGGAATTAATGATATAAAGGAAGTAGTTATTTCAAAACAACAGATGGAATGAGATCGGAAACACATGTAGTAGGCTGAACTTTTCTACTACAATGAAAATGACAAAAATTGGAACAAAGGAACAAAATGGACAAACACACACAAAAATCAGCAGAATGGTTGTAGAAATGAGTCTGCAGCACAGAGTCCAAATCTGCATTTAGATACTAAATTATCTTCTAAATTGAGAGCTTTAAATCCATAATGTTGGTCTGGATTATTGCAGAAAGCGTAACAAACTGTAAATCCACACGATGACTAGATGAAAAATTTCTCAAAATTCGCTGGGAATTATTGGCCTCATTTTCTTAATGCTGATATTCTAGATTGAACAACAGATAGAAAGGCAATTTTTCATTCACATAAAGATTCCACTTCCTTAGAGTGGAAGCAACATGGATCACCTCCTCCCCAGATTCTGCAAAAGTGGAAACTGAGAGGTCAAATAGACTGAACAGAAAATTAACTTGAATACCACTTTTTAAATTAAAGGGCTACAGAATTTACTTTATTTTCCTGAGAAACTGAATGAAAAGATTTTGAAAGAATTCCTCCTGCCTCCTGGCAATTGGTCATTGCTCTCCAGATTGCACACAGCCCTCTCAATATGAGGTTGTGTTTCAAGGGCATCATTATATCTGAAAATCAAATTGATTGTTAAAATAAAGAATAAAAATACTCAAATGCATCTAGAGCTTGCAATAACCAGAGAAGCACAAACATTTGGTTGAATATATGATTCATTTGTTATGACACAAGTTCTCCTGATGATTGTCTTAACACAATAATAAACTAGACTTTCTCTAAGTCTCATTAGATGGTAGTTGGTTTATGATAATATTTAACCACTCTTCAAATATAGTCAGAAAGCAAAGAAAAAAAATCTACATCTAGTGTTATGAACTAACAATCAACAAAGCACTGGACCACATAGAATCACAGAAAGGATGGAAGGGATCTAGTCCAAACCTCTCAGCTCAAGCAGGGACGCCTAGAGCATGTGGCACAGGGTGGCATCTAGGTGGGTTTGGAAGATCTCCAGAGAAGGAGACAACCTCCCTGGGCAGCCTGTTCCAGGGCTCCGTCACTCTCACAGGAAAGAAGTTCTTCCTCATATGGAGATGGAACTTTCTGTGTTGCAACTTGTTCTTTTCACCCCTAGTCCTATCACTGGTCCCCACTGAGAAGAGTTTGGCCCCATCCTCCCTACCTTCTCCCGTCAAGTACTTAGACATATTGATCAGATTTACTCTCAGTCTTCTCTTCTCTAGGCTAAACAGGCCCATCTCTCTTAGTCATTCCTCACCAGAGCTGAGTAGAGGGGCAGGATCCCCTCCCTTGACCTGCTGGCAGCACTCCACCTGATGCAGCCAGGATTCCATTGGCCTTCTTGGCCACGAGGGTGCTGCTGACTCATGGTTAACTTGGTGTCAACCAGGACTCTCAGGTCCCTCTCCATGGAGCTGCTCTGCAGCAGGTCAATCCTTAATCTGTACTGATGCCTGGGCTTATTCCTCCCCAGGGGCAGGACCCTGTGCTTGTCCTTATTGAACCTCATGAGGTTCCTCTCTGCCCGACTCTCCATCCTGTCCAGGTCCCCCTGAATGACAGCACAGCCCTCTGGAGTGTTGGCCACTCCACCCAGCTTGGTATCATCCACAAACTTGCTCAGGTTGCGCTCTGTACCCTTGTCCAAGTCATTGATGAACAAGTTGAACAGCACTGGGCCCAATATCAACCCCTCCAGGTTATCACTGGCCACAGGCCTCCAACTGGACTCAGCTCCATTTATCACCACCCTCTGGGCACTGCCATCCACCCAGGTCTCAATCCACCTTGCTGTCTACTTGTCCAATGCACACTCCCGGAGCTTCCCTATGAGGATGTTATGGAAGGCTGTGTCGAAAGCCTTGCTGAAGTTAAGGTAGACAACATCCACGGCTCTCCCATTGTCCATCCATCCAGTCACCCCATCGTAGAAAGCTACGGTGGGGTCACCCCATCACAGAAAGCTCAGGTTCACCAAACATGACTTCCCCTTGGTTAAATGGAGTTCCCCTTGGACTTCCCCTTGGCAAAATTATCTGTTAGCCTCATAGGACAGAAACCATGCCTTTTCAAATATTTGTCTCAAAACATCAAATTATTGCCAAAATGTCACAAAGAGATAAGTAAATAATTCAAGTCCCATAACATTTTTTCCTATCTGTGAGACTTTCACACACAAATCTTCTCAGATGTCTCAGGTAACTGAAAGTTTCTGGTTATTTTTTTCTCTACTATTTCAAAGCACTTAATCACTTTTTTTTGTGTGTGTGTGTTTTCTCTCATATTAATCTTTTGTGTTAAATTCTCTCATGTAGAAACTAGAAACTATTGTTAGAAAATTTACAAAATATGGTTTCCATTTCCTGACTACAAAATACCAAGGCACATCAAAAATGTGTATTCCTACTTAAAGATATGTTGCACAATTTTTTATGAATACCAGCAGAGACAACTTTGAATATTTTTTCAAGACTATGGAGCTGGTAAAATTCAAATGTATAAATATTGCAGATATCAATGAAAAAGAGAGGAAGCACATATAATGGTAATCCAGTAGATTACCTATATTACCACATAAGGAAATACTAGCCATAATTTTATTTCTAGCTTGTAATTTCTAAAGCTGCAATATCAATTATGGTTGCATCTGTTCTTTTGCAGTGGTACGATATAACAGTAAAGAAAATTCTCTGCTAATATATGCAGTCTGTGAGGCACCAAGCTTTGTTCCTTGCTCCTGAAAGTATCAGTTTTACACTAGCAAATCAATAGTAGGAAAATTTTGAAAAATGCACAGTATTTTTCTAACACTTTAAATACGTTCAAAGCGATGAGACCAAATACGAACAGAACCTGGAGGCCTCAGACAGACAACGGTACCATCCTCCAAGGATCGCTCAGGGTTACTGACTGATCCTTCAAACAACACTAGCTTTCCCTTGACTGCAGACAGCTCCCCATAATTTTCCCCCTTAGTTATTCTTTGACTGTTCCTATCAGTTGCTGCACAAATATTCATTTTATAACAATAAATGCCTGTTAAGTTATGAATTTTGGACATTTGCTTAAACTAAAACATATGCCTGTTGGATGGAGACCATATCCTCTCGTTGGAAAAACTTTTTACTGCTTTTAGTTTTAAAGTAACATATATAACAGAGACTTGTGCTACATATCACGATCAAACCTATCTTTGTCATCTTCTGCTAAGTCTTATGGATAAAAGTGACATTACAGTCCACAATAAGCTTAACACACAGAAGAAGGATCCACAATGGAGAATTAACTCCTTATTCAAAGATACTCTGAAGCCTTCCAGTAAATTAAGATCACCTGGGTTTTCTGATCAAAAAGAGGACCTTAGCCTGAGCTGTATCTGTTCCAAAAACATATTGCTACTGCTCTCCTTATTCACACTTGGGAGGACACAAGAATAGTAACTCTCACCAAATATTGTAAAACTTCCTTTTATAGAGGAGGATAAGAGCAGAGATTCAATTCTTTATTTAATTTATAGGTGACAAACATAGGGATATCTATCAAGTAGAACAATTAACAACGGTTCTTTGTGATACTGTGAGAGTAAAAAGGTATTAAACTGAACAGATGTTCCAATTTTCTAATTTCAAAGAAGTGAGATTCATATGGCTAAAATAACTGATTACTGTTATCTCCATTTAATTAGATCATTTATGTGAAGCTACCAAAGTAGCAATCTTCTTTGGCGTTGGTAGTAACTAAGAACAAAATAAAATTATTTTGAAATATATATTTACCATAAAATACTTCATTAGGCACATTGCTTGTCTACAGCTTAAAAAAAACACATTTCTTTGTCCCCTCCCCATGTCCCAAACATACTATGGATAAACAAGTTCAGCATTGTTACTGTAGAATAATAGAAAATAACTAAACACAGCAAACATATTGCAAAACATTGTCACAAAAGAGCCAAATAATTTTCCAGGATTTCAAAATCTGAGAGAGGAACTTTCTTTTCTCCAAATTTTTATTAAAAACATACACAAAACCCATAACAACCAAGCAGGGATTCTGAGCTACACATCCACTAGACATGAGCCTCTGGCATCATCCCTAAGCTCCTCAGACTTCACATATAGATGAACTAAAGTTTCACTAATTGAAAAGGCCACAGAACTGAACACTTGATTTGTAGAAAGAAATACAGAAAACTCAAAGCAACATAAAAATTAAGGAACAAATGGTGCTTCTATGAATCTTTTCACTCTGACATAAGCAAAAAGCCAAATAGTTGAAAGTAATTAAGAAATGATGGATTATCAATACTATGTTGAAGAAGAGTGAGTGCACTGAGCCGTAACACAAGAAAACGCAACAAGACAAAACAATGTGTTAGAAAACGTTCTTAATGCAAGACTTATAATTAAGACTGTGTTTCATTTGAACGTCTCCAAACCACCTCATAAATAATTATCTGTTACAGCAGTTTCAACAATTTTGGACTATGACATAAGGCAAAGTGGTGACTTGGTGTTAGGAATATGGCACTGAATGACATATCAGACAAAAGTATGTTCTGTTCTTGGTTTGCCATTGGTTTACACGATACAATTATTTGCAAGTACTAACACATGCTAGCATCAGCAAGAGAATTATTGCAAAATCTGAGCTGTATCTCTGAATATACTGGCACCAGGAGGGCACAGAACACTAGCACCTTAATGCCTTTTATCTCTACTTCATCCCATTGATGAAGGATGGGATCATCCTAGGAAAAATCACGTGCAAGTATCTCCTAAATCCACAGCTACAGTCTAGTCAATAGAAGACATTAAGAAATTTGCCTAGTGGCTTTTTAGTTGAATCAACCTCTTGATTTAACCATGAATCTGAACCAGATTTCCCCCACACACATACTGTTCTTTTATTTTTTTCTGCTTTCTTCTTTAATTTCAATGTTTATGGATTCAAGTTTCATATTTAGAGGGTTCCTATTTTTTATTATTATTTTTATATTAATACAACTTCATAAACATACCATTTAATGCTTTCCTTTCCCAAATCTCATATATGATCAGTATTTGAAGTATTAGAAATACAAAGAAAAAAAACAAGCAAACATGAAAATCTGAAATAGAAATGAAAAAAATCACTCACTTATAAATAAAGATATGAACATTGAAAAGCTCAGAAAAATGCCAGAGTATTCAAAATATGATTAATACAACTATTTTCCCCACTTAGTGAACAAAGTATCAAGACAAAAATCACAGGACCAAATTTTCCAGATTATTTCTTCATCGATACTCACATAAGAACAAATATGCAGAATAGAAACAAGGACAAGAAATGCTCTCATCAAGTCTAAAAAATCTGTGAAAATGATTTTGAAACTATTTCACAGTTACATATAAACATATTAATGAGGATGATAAACATAGTAATCAAATTTAACTATAGCCATCTTTATATAATAGAATTGCCTTACAGTGTAAAAATATATATTTCATAAAACACATTCACCACCTTTGGATGACCTCTAAACAAATATGTGTCATGCTATTGAAATTCCATCTGTCAAATGCTGTTAGAAAAAGTTAAGTAAATACAAATGCCATTAAAGGCAGAAGTTATCTTACGCAGAGAAGCTCTAACATTTTGTTTTTTTGACAGCTCCTAATTTGGACATCTTCCAGTGTCAACAAAACCTGTTCAAGCAGAATCTTACCTTGTTTTCACTACATCAAGGGGATGCATCAGGCAAATTTCTACAAGGCCTAAAAAATAATAAAAAAGACTTAATAAACTTTTGTACAAGCAGCAGTTTAATTTTCAATGATTCAACTAGATTTTAAAGTTTGAAAAGCAAGTAAAAAAGTAAAACTTGCATTGATGATACAGTACTTACATAGCTCATATAATAAAGATATTATTCTGCATTGTATTTTTACAGTCACAAGGCATTTTAGATTGCAAACTAAGCAGTTGTGGCTGACTGCGGTAGCTGGGAATGTAAGGACATAAGCTGTGTGATCATATAGGCATTTGATCTTTTTTTTTGACTTAGGAACACCAGGAACATTTGACTGGCATGACAAATAGATAATAGATACAACTGAAAGAGGGGAGTTCAGGTTAGTACTGGCTTCTTTGCCGTATAAGACTAATCTTCAGCAATACCATTATGCAATACAGTGCTGGAGGTTCAGAAAAAACTTGCTGTTAAAGCTACAGCTAACACTTAAGCAGGTTATTCAAGTCTCAGCCTTACTGATCCTTCACCCTGTCCTAATGCTTCCTTGTGTGAACACTCTGACAAGAAGCACCAGCTTCTCCTTTTCCCGCTCCTCCTACACTTGTTAAGTTCTCATGTCCTGGGGACTTTCCAAGTCCAAGAAGCGAGAATGTGAGCTGGAAGAAGGGAGAGATAAGAGGTGTAGAAAGTTCCTGATATCCATCCCTAACTTGAAGTTTGGTCCTGTCACTTTCTTCCACCCAACTGCCATCTCATGCAAAGTCCAGAAATTTGCTACAAGATAAAGATACTGATCACAATTACAGAAAAAAAAAAGTATATTCTTAAGATTTGGCAATATAAAGAGGTGATAAAAACAATTATAATAATCCTGATGGTTTTAAAATATGAGAAAATATGTTAAATGCATGCTCAAAATACTAGATCATTATCGTTTTGAATTTGCTATGCTCATTTTATCTGCAGTAATTAATGTAACCCTATAACAGGCAAAAACAATTTCTGAAGACTGTAAGGATTATAAAGATTGAATATGTTTCACCTATTTCTTATTTTACTACTAATACAAACAATTTCTAATACAGAAGCACACTCCATGTGGATGGACCACATCTATGAAGTAAAGTAACTAAATTATACATGACATTCGATCTACAATTTTATGGCACAAATTTAGGCTTTCATCTTCTTAAACACACACAGGTATTTATTTATTTAAGTTCAGAATGAAGAAATATGTTTATACATAGAGATTAATTAAACATCTGATACATGAATTTTAGAAAATATGTACAACTAACAGGAAGACATCCTTACCCGTGATGTTTAATTGCAACATGATGTTGTACGTGGTCTAAATTAGATTGTGTTAACTTTTACTTCTAAACAACTTTTCTATACAGATTTGTTTTAGAATATTAAAAAACCCACTGTATTTAAAGATCAATAGTTTGTATACTTGCATAGCATACCATTTGTTGAGCCTTAGATCCAAATCGAATTTCTGTATCAAATATTATTTTTAAGAACCTGACTCTCCAAAAATCCTACTTTTGGGTTGTAAAGACTGAAAAATCACTTTATTTCTCTGTCACTACACTCTTTATATGCTTTCATACTCTATATACTTTTTTCACTCTTCTAAAGCTTTCAGAAAATACAAAATTAGCCAATATGCCTCTTATACTACCCATTTTAACACAACACTGGATTTGAATGACCCTATGAATTTAATATTCAAACATTATTTTATCATATTTTCTTTATTCTCTTTCAACCTTGCACTTGTTTTTCTACTCTGGAAAAAAAAAGGAACAAAATAGGTGACACAAGCCACAGAGTATTCACATTAGTCATTTAGAATCATGCAACTGAAATTGTTTTAATTATTTTTTTTTTCTAGAAAGCAAAGATTGTAGCTGTTATTTCTGAACAGGTACATTTATCACTGCACTTGCGTTAATTAATGCCTAGGAATGACTTATATTTTACTAAAATAAGGACCAAATCACGTGTCACATAAGGGAACAGAGACCATAACTTTTCCATCCTGATTCCGTCCCAAAACCTATAAACTACTCCACAGCTGCCAACAGGTGCTTTACAAGTGGAGCAGCAGTGGAGTGTTTCAGTGCTGGCAGGGGGCACAGTCTATGAGCTTTTTCTTTTCCAATCACCCTCCTTTTCCAACCTCTCCTCCCCTTCCCCCCAACCTCAGTTTTTTTGATCTTTTATTCCATCTTGTTTTGGCAGATTCAGTCTACAGTAGGGGGCCAAGCGTTGGGCCAGGAGGTTGTTCACCCTATTCTGTTTTTGTAGCATTAATGTCCATTTTGGGAGAAAACTATAGAGTGCCAGACTTTGTCTCTATTTTCTTGGTCCTCATAGGACAATTTTTAATTCAGGCATTTTTCCAGCAATTGAATCAGATGAATTCCAAGTTCTCTGGCAAGAAATCTGTTTTGATAACTTCAGGATTCTATTGGTTATCTGCCCTTCTCAATCTTTCCCTTGTCTCATCTTTTAATTATGCACTAGGTTTTAAACGGTGTATAGTTACTTGATTTCACCAGACACAACTCTTCAAAAGATGCTGGGATTATTACACAGTTCTCCAAAGAGCACCAAAGGAGTGCAAACTGTGCAAGATGCTAATGGCACAGCTACAAACACAAGCTACATTTTTCCATCTACTGTAGTAGTCATGCAGATCATTACAACATCCTACTTGATAGACTGCCCAGAGAGTGTGGTGGCCCTACTAAATTACAAGTACTCTGAGATATGCCCAGTAAAATAAAACATATTGCTATTGCTTAAGCTAATGTTCATCAGCTTTGTAAAGGCAATTAGCAGTATGAAAACTCAATCTGCCAGGGAGACAATCTCACAGTGCTATATATATTTGGTTGCCACACTCTAAAGACTACTGTTTACTGGCTCTGTTTTCGTAAGATACTTAACATAGCTACAGACAGATTGTCCAAAAACATTCTAAACATCCCATTGGGTTTTCTCGGTGATGTCACATGTGAGCTAACTAGAACTGATTTATGATGGTCTAGTTATGTTTAAAATAACTCAGATCCACTCGCTGAATAAGAGTCTGAAGGAGATACAAGAAGAATTACTAGGTCAGTTCATGATTTGTTCTTTTTGGGTGGAAAAAGATTCCTTGTGAAAATGGAAGCTAACCATAAACTGAGACATAATTAAAATAATCTGTGAGTAGAAGAAACAGCTAGCTATCGTCATTGACACCCTTGCAGTGCACACAAGTGGAATATCAACAACCAAGAGGGAAGTCCAGGCTTCTACTACATAAAAACATTTTGTGGATTAACTAAATCCACAGAGGGAAGAAAATGACAGAAAATAGTGACCCCCAACCAACCTTTCTCACTAAAGCATTTTTTGTTTGTTTTTATTAGGATTTTTTTTTGTATTATGGATTACACTACATATCCTTCCGCAAGTAAAATTTGTATTTAAAATTTCAAACTGACCATCTTCAAGTATGTATGTCTTTTCAAAGTAAGCATTCTGGTGACTGCTGGATATTTTGGTTCCCCTGGTCTATTTTCTCCTGTTCCATCACACTCGCAAATCTTGCATCAATAATCATAGAACACGTCACTACAACTCTAAAACACACTCTGATTATCCATTTGGTCACAATCAGAACTTTGAGATATCAGTAGCACAGGACTATAACTCTCCTCATCTCCTCAGGAGTTCCCACATCTACTCCAATACTGAAGAGGGAGAAAAAGTAACATAACCAGCTAATAGCGCTTGCTAGATAGGATAGGTAAAAAGTTGAATTATGAGATAAATTATTGCTTTCTGTTTCTATGACTTGAAAAGTGTGAAGTACCTGATTTGCCCTGCAAAGAAACTTTTGTAGTTTACCCACTACACCCTGAAAGGGTGCTCCAACACCGACCCAAGAGATGTGGAGCATGATCCATGTGTGTTAGTTCAGACAACCCCCTTCACAGCACAGGAGTCATTATGCACCCTCCTCCCCTTGTGTTACTCATTTCCCTGGAATAACATAGTCACTGGAGAAACACAACAGAAAGGAGACTGGTCATAGAAAATGTAGCAATAAACACGTCAGGCAGTGTATATTGTATAGCTGGAACAGTATGTATTTATTTTGGCTTTTACATAGATATAGCTACAATGTAAGAAATGATCATAAATATTTTATGTGTACCATGCATTTCCTTCTGAGAATATATGTCTGACAGAAAAATTCTTATGCTGATCTTTGTATCCTAACAAAAACACAAAGTTCTTTTTAATTTGGTTTGTCTTTTGGCTAAAACATTTTGTTTGACAAGCACTCTCCAAAGTGTGGAACATCTCCTTGACCACAACAGCATCATTTGAAGAACAACCAATGCTTGGATGAAAGTGACTTGGCAATCCATTGCACAAAGACTAATTTGCACTAGTCCTTACCTGTCCTGTATGGGTATATCTTTCTCAGAAAAGACCACAGAATGTCAGGTTCACCATGAGATAAGCAGCAGTCAAGGCCTACTGCTCTCCTAGGGAGACAGTGATGTTGTGCCCTTCCCAGGAGGCCCAGTAGGCTCCAAGGAAAATCGCAGAGCAATTTATTGAATATGCTGGAAAAGATCTATGTCTTAGCCTTCAGGAAAGTGACACTTATTTTAACTCTTACCCAGGATTCTATTTAGCAGTGTGGCACTGGATTAACTAATGGGACCCTGGAGTTCCTGGAAAACATTAATTAATCATTTAGGTAATGAGCCAAATCAATGCTTTCCTTAGAAAATGTGGAGAAATGGAAAGTTACTCCAAAAAATAAAAAAATACTCCATAATGGCAATGCAACATTCATGAGTCATTCTTCCTTAGAGACCTTGTCTACACTGAGAAAATATACTAGAAAACATGTTAATTAAACAAGATGTTGAAAATGATTTTTCCCTTGGTGTGGACAAGGATGTCTATGTTTAAAAATGTGTTAGTTGATCATGATTAATCCCCGGAGGAGCTCTGGGTTTAGCATCGTTACCTAATGTAATTTAGAAGAAGGTTTTTGCATGTGGAGGAGCTGGGTCATGCTCAAAATCTTCTTAGGTAACAGAGTTTCCGTAAGAGATGCATCCTGTCAGTGCAACCTCTTTATATGGAAACTGAAGAATACTGGGATGGAGAAGAGGGATAACCTGGCTTTCAAGCAACACATGACTCAAGCAGCAGCAGGAAATTTATGATATTTTTTCTTGTAGCACTTTTGCTATAACCAGTCTGAATCAGCTGGTACAGTGTTCTTGACTACTCTCTGCAAAAACAGGTCATCTTGCCCTATTGAATTCCAACTTTCTCCTTCACTGTAGAAAAAATTAACCTTTTAACTCATCAAGGTTTCAAATAAATATTACTACCAAAGTATTGGAGAATCAGGACTCCAAGGAACACAGTCTAGATAGGAAGGGGACAGGAGCTGGAAAGGAGCATTTTGGGCAGCATGCCATCTAGCCTGGCTGCCTCTCAGCTGTAAAATCCCCTTCAACTTTTGAGGTCCCAATCCACAGACTCAGAAATGTGCTCATGCTGAACACTACACCAGACAGTTTAAACTGCTCATCATCAGTGCTGACACTGCTTAGCTGATATCTGCACAATTTTGCTGCTCCTTTCTCGGCTAAAGAAAGCATAAGATCCATTATTATTACCAGATGGTACACTGTTCACTTCTGCTGCAAATAAAGGAGAACAGTAATTATACCCTATTATTTTTACTGAGCTTGAAAATTGGGATAAAGCAGCTAACTGAATAAAGATAGGAAATGGGATGGATATTCTAAAATAGTTATGGGAGAAATAAAAGATACTCAAAACTAAGTTGTTCTTATACCTGGGTACATATACATGAATATATTAACAGCCTTTCAAAGGATAAATTTCACCTTGCAATACCATGTGCGTATACAAGCAGCTAGAGATTATTACAGTAATAAATCAGCAGTATAAGAAGAAGGTGGAACTTCTAGAGAGGGACCAGTGTAGAGCAACAAGACGATTAAGGGACTGCAGCATCTGTCTATGCAGCATCTATCTATGAGGGCCTTTTCGCCTAGAGAGGACTAAGAGGAGATCTGATCAGTATGTCTGAGTACCTGAGGGGAGAACGCAGGGAGGAAGGGGCCAAACTCTTCTCAGCGGGGTCCAGTGACAGGACAAGGGGCAATAGGTACAAGTTGAAACACAGGCAGTTCCATCTCCATGTGAGGAAGAACTTCTTTCCTGTGAGGGTGCCAGAGCCCTGGAACAGGCTGCTCAGGGAAGCTGTGGAGTCTCCAAACCTGCCTGGATGACACCTGTGCCATGTGCTCTAGGTGTCCCTGCTGGAGCAGAGAGGGTTGGACTACGTGATCTCTAGAGGTCCCTTCCAACTTCAACCATTCTGTGATTTCAAAAAGGTTATACTTGCCATTCTGTGATTCCACTTGCAACACTGTATTTGTGAATACTAGAGTATTGGGAAGATCTTAGTCTTTTTCTTGATTTCCCAATTACTTAGTCAAATAATTAACTTAAAAAACTAGGCCTATTCATATGTTTCCTTTCTGATTTATTTTTATTGAGTATTTAAACAGCAGATAAATGCTCCCATCCAGTTACTGTAATTCCCTCTCACAGCAGTTGTACCAGGCTACCAGCAGCTCTGCAGGCCATTTTTTTTCCCCATACTGCATAGTCAAGGTGATGTATATTTTAAGTGAGTAAAACAGGTCCAGGTGTGCTATCTTTAGCAGAATTTTGTAATAATTTACCAAGATATTTCTTGCTTTTGGGCAAAAACATCTAGCTATAATGCCATGTATTCTAAATTTGGTACAAATATATTCATTGTTTGTTTTTCACAATGTTTTTGGCACAATCAGACAAATCAGTATATTATGTTCATGCTGCCAGTAGTAACCACATCTTTATGCTTACTGTTGATTACAATACAGCCCAGGGAATCTTTTAATGTGCTTCATTAAAAACAAAACAAAACAAAACAGAAAAACCCACCAAAACCAAAAAGGCCTTCTTCTAGTTTAATTTGAAATCTCTATTTGTTACTTGTTTCAAAATGAACAAGTTAAGTCTTTGGTTCACAAGCTTACCAACCTGATTATGACCCTGACTTTACTGTTGAAAAGAATAAAACTGCTTATATATCCGCCCCTGAAACATCTATGACTATTCAAAGGATGAAATGAATTAGAAATTATGTACAGTTATATGTCTTTATGGCAAGGCTATGAGGGAAAAATCAAATCACCCAGAAAAATCCATGGCTAATCGCAGAGGATCTCTTACTGCATTCACATATTTTTTCAAAGAAAAGCTCCAGATTCTACTAGCATGTAGCACGTGCAGAAGAAAGCAATTCCAATATACTACTCTGAGATGTTTGAGGTTACATGCCATCTAGAAATGATTTTTGTATACAAGAACAATGCAATTTATGGCACATTCAGAAAGACAATCGATAGTCAATATGAGCATATTTTAAATTGCTGACTTTTCAGCGCTTGACTTAATTAAGAAAATAAAAATAATTGTCTCATTGCTTTAACACAATGGAGAGTTTCATTAGGCAAACATATGCAACATTTAGGTACTGAAACAAAAGATAATGGAAAAAATAAACAGTAGAGAACACTTGAATATTCTCAACAATATACCCCTTGTTCTTAGGCTGTAAATTGTTGGAGGCTCTCAGAAGGAACACATCCAGATAAGAAAATGAAATAACGAAGTACTTTCAGTAAGTTTCTAAAAGTTTCTAAAAAGTACTTGTGTTATAACCTGCATCTCCAGGGCCTACCACTTACAATGTTACTGAAATTTGCTCCACCTTAATTTACATTTCAATTCTCATTTATCAAACACAAAGTAGACCTATTATATGGGAAAAAAAAAAACCTTAGATTTATTTATATTTCTGTGACAAAGAACTTTCCCCAAGATGATTATCAATAGAGTTTCTTATAAAACTGGATTTTTTTTCTTTATTCAGTCTTTTTATGTCCTTTAGTGATCTTGCATTGCCACTAAGGCTTTGATGTAAAAAATAAATGTGTGCCATTTATGAAGTTAAGTGTCTTCTGGGACTCCAGACTCAAGTGAAAGGCTATATATCATGTAAATTCTCCATAAATTCTTCAGCAAGCTTTGCATACTACCGTGTCACTCACAGATGACATACTGTATCACGTGTGCCTGAAAGGAAGTTTTTTTAAAACATGACTGAAGGGACTAGGGAGGTCAGCACTGGGCTACCTTATGTATATGTCACTACAGCTTTAGATATTTCAATTCATATTGAATCAATATTCCTGTAAAGAAAACGTGCAACCTATATTTTCTTTGCCATTATAGTAAAATGCTTCTCCATAAACCTGTTTTCATAAGAAGTTTGCCCACTCCTATGTCCCGGAGCTGCTGTAATCTTCACTGCTAATGCTGATCTAAAAGCACAGACATTATTCTATTTCTTGACACATTAAAAGTTCTCTAATGAATAAAGCAAACAGCTTATGGCTGCTTGGACTGTCACTTGATTGCCCCTAAGGGCTTTAATGTCTTTACAATAGGCCTCCTAGTTTGTATTTAACTACCTTGTCCACAGAGGTCTGAGGGGTAGAGCAGATCAAAGATGTGCTGGGAACATAAAAAGCAGCTGTCCTTCATTTACCTTTAATTAGCTACATCTGACCAGATTCTTTATGGCCTCTTTGCACACATTCAGCAGTCTATAAGCCTTATGACCTATCCTTAAGGATCATATCATTACATGAGCCTCAAGAAAACTTCAATTATTAAACAAAGGACTTGGAAACAAACAAACAAAAATAAAACTTTGGACTCACCACAGAACTACTACCTGAGGAAATAACGTTGATTTATTTGCAAATGTTACAAATTGCTTGTTATTTGGAAAATCAAAATTGAATAGTTCCTGAATTTAGATTTAGTTATTTGTGTTTCTTGGCGCACTACGCATCATTGCCATCAATAAATATAACACACAAATTAACTGTAACCAGCAGAGGTAGAACCACTTACACCACACTAAGAAACATTCAGATCTACTAACATTCCTCCCAAGTTTGCCAGGCCTGCCTACATTGCTTTGCATTTAAAGAATGTGGTCAAAGGAAGATGATTAAACATTCATATTGGCGCAATTCCCATGTGCAGGTTTTAGTTTTGATAAAGGCTGATATCCCATGACGCTAATGCATCATTACGACACGAGGACTATGAAATGTTTCTAAAGAAAGGCACATATCTGCACTTCTCAGCACCCTCTTGACATATATCCTGTTACTTAGAGGGCTCTCAGCAAAAAGAAAATTAAGTCACTGCCACAGTACCAATAAATAGTCCTTATACATTACAGTCCAGTAGCCAGAGCTGCATTAAATATCTGTAGCACCACCATGACCTTAAAGAATGAGCAAGCTCTTTAACACAGCAGCTAGACAATAGTATGTTAAATAACACAACTATTGATATTTAGTCACACAGGGCATTCTACTAAACCACTGTGCTGGATGGAGAGGTCCTCTTTGAATTCTCTGGATTCTGGATTAGACTTCTTCATGAATAATCAGCTAAGAACAAGTAAAACTTCATCCTTTGAGAATTTTGTTTCCTTTGATATGTTACATGAACAACAGTTTTGAAAACAGATGCTGCAGCCTAAATTACCCCTACATCTCCTTATGTATATAATTTGTAACCTATTTGTCAAGCAAGAAGAACCCATGCTTTTCCAACCTACCAACCTTTTAGTCTTCCCTAAGAAAGTTTTAACTAATCACATCTCTAAAGAGGTTAGCACACTTTCAAAGACAGCAGTGCTGAGGAACATAAACAGTCAAGCAGCCTGTCCAAATGCGTGTGCAGTAGCAAGCTGGCAGGGGTGGATAGAAGCCAAATTCTGTTCTTCAAGAAATGTCTACTCAGCAATATGCAACTATGAGCCTTGAAGGTTTATTAATATACCTACCTAAACTTTACTCTTCAATGTTCTTTTCTAATATAAAACTAAATATTTCAGCCAAAGTGTACAGCTGAATGCTACTATTATTCTTCAGTTATTTCAAGAGGCAGGCATCTTTCATCTTCCATTTAAGAGATTTGATTTTAAAAATAGGAATTAAGTTTATCATTGTACATAATTAAAATAGAAATATAAACAAAATTAAATGAAGTGAGGTTAGAAAGCAACCAAATGTGCTTATATTTGTCAAATATTGCCTGATGTTACTAATTATTAAAAAATAATAATTAATGACACAGGCATTTTTTCAACTGTCTTTTGTACCACCAACATAATCATAAAATGAAGAATCTAGGCTCATGAAAAAGGAAATCATAATAGCAGCTCTAGTTCAGGTGAACTAGATATATAAACAAAACATAAATGGCATAATAATGCTGGAGGTGTAATACAGAAATGCTAATTTATGATAGATTACTCCATGTTAGCCTGAAAATAAATCGCTTTTGATGATGACCACCACTAGATTTGCATTTAAAATGACTCTTCAATTCAATTGATAGGACCTAAGTCTCTTGGACACATGGCAAGACAATACTGCTTTACTAACTACCTAATTATTTATACAGAAAGAAATTTAGGGCACCTTGCTCCAGAACAGATGCTAATCTCAACAATGACAACAAAAATCAAAGTGTTAAAACAACCCAAAAATGTAATATAGACTCTCTTACACCTAAGGTGAGCTGACTATACCCAAATGACAAGCTGCCCTACAGTGAATCTCTCCCTCATTTTCCTCTTAAATTTTGAAGACTTTGCTTTCATGTTGGTAGGAACAGAAACATTTTAAAACATCCAAAAGCCGTCTGTGTCAAGAATAATAATTTCCTGTGGGCATCTTTTGTTCATGATTTGCTAGCAATATTTTACCCAAAATATAGCCAAGAAAAAATGTTAAAAAATTATATGTTGTAAAACATATCAACACAATACATGACAATGAAATTCTGCTCTAAACTAGTACACTGCCTACATGCAGTACACAGAAATACATAAAAATTTAACAAATTATAGGTAATTTGCCCTCTGGAGAAAGCTTAGTTTTCAATGACTATTATCTGGAGAAAGACAGAACAGACCACTAACAAAATCCAAGAATTAAGTATTAAGTTATAATGAAATGTAAATTTGAACTGTTGTACTTCAACATTTTAAATTTTTGTCAAATTTTAGTTTTATCAAGTATCTCTACTGCACTATATTATTCTATCTTGAATAATCTGTACTTAAGTGAAAAAGATGTGGATCATAACAAGATGGTAGGAAGAGCTTTCTTCTAAGTTCTCCACAAAGCCATTGCAAGATAGACTGAATGACCCTTCACTTTTGCACTGGCTGCATGAAACAACTCCAAAGCTGACAAAGCTCTGGAAAGCCAAACCATCATTAGTTCCCTGTTTAATGAAAACATATTTATATCACGATCCATGAATATAGGTAAATTACTGTAGTACAAATGTAGTAAGTGATTTCCAGATGGATATTAAACAAATCGATTCCAACAATCTCCTTTTGTGTTTAACTGAGTATTATATAGGAATATGTTTTAGACAATGTATTTTCCCATTCCAATTGCTGTAGCTCCTAAATCCATCAGTATTTCTTTCATACCCAAATCTTTAATATAAAATATGAATTTTAGTGGCATTTTTCCCTCCTCTACTTTGGAAAAATCATGACCAAAATATCAAACCTAAGTGTCTCAAAACCAGTTACCCAACAGAAAACCTTAATCTATTACAGAGCCGTATTTAGCATTTTAATAAATGCAGCTGCGGTAAATATTTGGTTTAATTAAAAACAAAATATTAAATCTGCCAAAGCTGGGATTTTCCTCCACTCTTTGAATATTCCTAAGATTTTCAACTACATTTTTTTTTAGCTTTTTCTATTACAGTATTAGTTTTCTATTTTTTCTATCACTAAAACAATTTATTAATGTTAAAATTTGGTTGACCTAGTGTTTTTTTTTCTTCAAGATTTGGGCTTCATGAAACCAATTTCTTAGGTACATGGTTCATGAAACCATTTCTTAGGTACATGCAACACTCATTAATTTCACAGTACTTTACAAGGACAAATACAAAGTGAGCACTTCTGCAATAAAACAAAGTCTCATCTTTGATTTGTTGCTGTTCAGATTTTTCACTGGAGCTTGTTACGTGCTTTTTATCCACCAGGTACAGATGACTGAGGTTCAAATGACTTCTAAAAAAGACTCAAACTTTGTAGAGTATCAAATCAAAGTAACATTGAGGTAGATTGTCCTGCAAACAGATCTAATATAACATGCATATTTCTTATTCTTATCCTATGTCCCAACAGTATTAATGACACATCATCGGATTACAACACCAATGTTAATCCCAATGATGAAATAAGAGCTAGAAGTTTTTTTTAAAAAAAAGTTTAATATGAAAAGATGAACCCAATTCTCTACTAAGGAAAATGGATGTAGTTTTCTTCCATTTCAGAGAACCCTGCTGATGTATACCCAGTAAAGAACTGGACCACTAGTATTTAGGCTACTAAAACACAAAGTTTAATTACCATGCATCTCTGGATGGTATAAGAAAAGATAAAATATCTTCTTGAATGTGACCTGTATAAATAATGCTATCATATATTCTAGGGTCTTCTTACCACACACATTTTTTACTGAAGTCTGTTTTGTGGCAACAGGTGATGACAGCACTACTATTTTCTGTTATTTTAACAGTCATTGGTCTTCCTAGTATTTTTCACCACTCCCATTTGCTGGCAGTATATCATGGCAAAGTTTCAAGAGAAATCTACTATGAAGCTGTGTGTTAACTGGGAAATGTCAACATGCAAAGCCATGTCTAGAATTAACCTGTCTTTAACATTTTCAGGCACCCACACCCTCTCTTCTTTCAAAAATGTAAATACATTAGCATCATGTCAGCAATAAAAAAATGATTAAAAAAAAAAGAGAGGGAAAAGCTGTAGATTTATTTAACACAAATATTGAGCAATAATCCTCCAATAGAGGTATGGACACTGGTAATGTTAACTTGCCATAAGAAAAGTATCTTCAAAGACATTAATGCCACCACTTTCAAAAAGGATAAATTTTCTACTGAAAGTATGAGGACTTACCACCAACAACTCTACTGATAGATGTTCTCAACTTCTTCCTTTGAGCAAACATCTGATTTATTGGTGAGGTAGCAAATGCTTTCCTTCTGACATGCTGAAAGCAATTATCATTTCCTAAGGATCTTTCTCACAAAAGACACTTTTCTCCCTGTAGAGTTTTATAAAATAAGTTATTTTTCAAAGAAAATCATTTTTGCAAGACAAGTTAGGAATCTCTAAAAGCCGTTCTTATTTCTGTAGCACAAGTTCTAAACAATGACATGCAGTCAGTTACATGTCAATAAAAACAATGAACTATAAAGCTCAATAGAGCTACAGCAGTGATAGACGGATTCAATCACTTGTGGAGAATGCCTTCCATCTGCTGCGCTTACATGGCTGTTGCTAACACAGAAGCTAGGTCTTTAGTCATACCAAATATATGTTCATTAGAGCCAGCTCATGTAATGCAGTCAGCATCTCAAAAGCATAGTGCAGATCTCAGAAACATTCTGGCAGCTCAGTGATGGACATCCTGAAACCTGCACTGCGTAGTCAACTCTTTGGTCTCTCTAAGCACCTCTAGTTGAACTAGGCAGTAGCTGGTTCCTTAGGAACATGAAGTGATGCAAGAGGAGTGTGTATATTGTTTCTTCCTCTTTGCATAATTACAAAAACAAAATAAGCAACAAGAGGGAAAAAAAAAGGAAAATGAGAGTTCTTGTAGAGTGCTCTTGCACCAGCATCCTCAGATCCAGTTTCTAGCATCTACTTCCTCTGATATTCCTTATATGTCACACTTAGACCTCTATGCTGCAGATGTGCTAAGTTATTTATTTCGTAGGTTATCAGTTTCTACTCTGGAAATAAAACTAGATGATTTTAACATTTCTCTTCTCAGTTGTAAGCATTCTCTCCCCTCCACTACATTAAGAAATAGATTGTATATCTTTCAAAAACACAAATAAACATTTAAGACATGCATATTCTTGTTCTTTGAAGACCCCAACGCTTAAACTCATGCAACACTGTCATTTATTAGCTCGCTCCCGGCTATTACATTTCTGCACACATTTTAGTTACACTGGCACTCAGCCATCCTGGACTGTTCAAGTCCAGAAAGTCCACACGTTTTTGTATTTTTTAAAAAAATGAGTATGACAACCATTCCAGAAAGCAGCTCTCTCACCTGGTATGTTAAAATGCAAAACCATGAACATTGATGCTGTTCTCTCTATTTAGTGCTGTAAATGAAACTATTTTTCCAGGTGCAACAAGAGCTGTATGAAATCTCCCTAACGTGCAGAAGTTCAGTAACTGTATTTTTAATGGAACTGATCCATTAAACTTATCTAGAGATGTAAAAACTAAAAGCATGAAGAACAGGCCTTTTAACAGAGCCCTGTGTATATCACTGGACAAAAACCTAACCTCTGATAAATGCTGGGGAGGGGACACATTTCTTTCTGAATTTAAGAAGGAACAGAAAATCACCACATTGAGAAAAGTCCTTTGCTCAGATTTAGAACCACAACGGATTCCTTCCATCATAGGAATGTATCAAGGGTGATTCTGGTGACTGTGGTAAGTACGAAGAGAATAGGGTCATATTTGCATACAATTAACAAATCACAATGTGCAACTAAATAAACGCATTTCTGTAAGGGCTTTACGCTTCAGTGTGTATTGCCCCTCTAACTGATAGACGGTGGGTGAAAGTTGAGCCTGAGGGATACTTTGATTTAAATAATTATCTAAAGCATTTCAACATTAAGAAATAAACAGTTCTAATATTAGCTTGAGAAAATCCAAGCAGCTTTTTGCTAGTGTGTTTTTACCTACTTGGGCTTCATCAGTATCAATTAATATTTTGCTTCTCAATTCATAACCCATATCTCACCTAAACAACAAATGAGACAAATCAATGGAAACCAATACCCCAAAGTTACTACAGATACTAAATCTGCTTTACCGATGTAAAGCCACAAACATTCTCCAGCAAACCATGATCCTTTCTAAAATAAACTCCTTAGCTACCGCAAGTGAAGTACTTGCAAGGAATTAAACTAAGGATTTGGCTTGGTGAATAATTATCACTGGGACTTATGAAGGAAATAAATTGTGCAAAATGCTTTGTGAATTGGAAACTATAGTGTCTACACGGACTGCTCCCCAAGCTTGTTTCCTCAAACCGTTTCTGTGACCTTTCATGGCAGACAGTGCGTTTAAGCTACTAGTAGCACTCAGTGTTAACTTTCAGAGTAAAGCTTGTAAATGCATTTGCTGTGTATTCATTGCTTAGGTTAAATAAAAAGGTAGGGCCAAAAGAGAGGAGAAGGAAGCAATCTTCACTAGGTCATCTACATCTATACATACTCTCAAGCACTGATCTCCTGAAAAGCTGTTCTAGTTCTAAGTGCTCAACTTTCTTAAATACCTGTTCCTTTAAGGTCCTATTCCTAAGCATATCCAGACAGCAAATGAATAAAAAGTTTTCAGGAAAACTTTTAATTTACCTGGTTAAGGAAGTCATTAGATACATTAAAAATAACAGGAAAAAAAGCATGTGAACTTGCCAGTTGATATATTTTTAAAAATTATTTTGTTTTTATTTCCATTATTTAAATTAGAGAAACAAAACAGTGTCTGTATATTCTTCAATTAGGCAGTTAAGCATTAAAGGTAAAAATAACATTTATATTAAAAGTAAAAATAACACTTTTAATTTATGCCACTATTTTCAGATTCACTAACAATGTTTCTGTTGAAACATTTGTTGAATGCTGAACAAACTCTTCCCTCACTATTAGCATAGTTAAAGTATATTAAGATCAAAAAACACTTATTTTCCTTTTTTTTTTTTACTTTCTATTATTATTATTGCTGTGATAAAAATACTATTCCACAGACAAGCTTCATAAACCATGGAAACAAATGATATTAAGTTAGATAACAGGTGAAAATTCAGAGGTGCTTTGCAACACCTCTTTGTGACTGCTTAAAAATGAAAGCTTAAAAATGAAAATGTTTATGATATTATGCACTAAGGTAATACATCACAAATGCAAAAGAGTCATAAGCAATTTTCAGAAGGCTGGAATTGTGTATTTGAGCTATTGTGCCTCTTTACCTACCTTCCTTTGCGGTGCCTGCTCTCTATACTCGTTTCTTGTCTAACCAAGCAATAGAAAACTGAAAGATGGAATACAAATACGGATGCAAACAACTTTGTTAAATTATGAGTTGGGAGATGACTCTTCTACAAAACAGCAATCTAAAAATGGGCACAATCCATTTGTGGCCCAAATCTACACTGAAACGACAAAAAGCAGTGCCATACTCTTGTCATGGATGGGTTTCCAGAATGGCACTGAAGGCACTTGCCAGGTGTAAATTGGCTTTGATAACTGAAGCTGTGCTCCCAAAGCAGAATGGAACCCAAAGGGAAGCATTAAACACTTCTCAAAGATCATTTCAAATAACGTCCTACTTTGGCACTCACAAACGTGGCAAAGAGATGCATTCAGAAAGCACTTTTGTAAGAGAAAAAAAAAAAAGAGAGAGAGAGAGAAACTAGTATTTATGCAGAGAAACTGCATAAATACCATTAAAAATTCAGGTACAGTCAGAAAGGTGGATACAGCTCTCATTATTTTTCCTCAGTATGGCCAATGCTTTTATCCAAATTCACACTCGAAACAATGAACAGCTCTGTTAACTACAGAAAAAAAATCTTGTTCATTTATATCTATCCAAAAAAGTACTGTTAGTTCTGTACAGCCTTGGATATTTTTTCTTCCTCTGGCTTCTGTGCATCTAAATATTTTATATACAGCTAAAAAATCAAATCATATATTCTTAAAATCTTGCCTATTAGTTTTTGGAGTGATATGTGAAAACAGTAATAATCTCCACTGTTAAATACATTTTAGACACATTTTACAGTCCTGAACTATAACAACAGTTATAGAAAGACCTGTACTATCTTGTACATGAAAAATATGGAAAAGCCATGGACACACTGAAGCGAGTCCAGGAAAGGGCTACAAAGGTGATTAAGGGACTGGAGCTTCTGATGAGAAAGCTGGGACTGTTTAGCCTCGAGGAGACAGCTCAGGGGATATGTGTAAATAAATAACTGATTAGCAGAGTAAAGATGACTGTGCAAGGCTCTTTCTCAGGGCTGCTCAGAGGCAGGAAAAAAGGCCACAGCACAAAATGAAATACATAACATTCTGCTTGGATGTAAGGAGAAAGTGTTTTCCTACTGTGAAACACTGGTACAGGTTGCCCAAAAAGGTAGTGGTGCCTCTGTCTTTGGAGATACTCAAAACTTGACCGTGTTCATTGGGCCCCGCGTTCACTGGGAGCAATGTGTGGGACGGTTGGACTGATGGTCTCCAGAGATTCCTTCCAACCTCAGAGATTCTGTGAAAATCTTGAATTTGTTGATAAATTCAAGTAAGTTTACCAGATTGATAGATGCTTTAAAGACACATTATTCCTTTAAGTATTGCGCAAAGCCGCTGCTGGGAAGATAGCTCCCAGCAGCTTCCCTTTTCCACTAGAAGTGGGAACATGATTAGTAATTGTGTTTGGCAAGAGCCACAATGACAAGTTACAGGTGTTATTTGTACTACATTTCTATCTCAATTAGAGATTAGCCACAAATTAGCACCAAATTAGCCACAACTCAGACTGCCTTTGCACAACTCAAAGACCACATAGGTAAAAGCTAGCAAGATTAAAGCATGCTATTAGGAAGAAACTGAGAAGGCACAGGATGATGATGAAGAAAGGAGTGAAGATGTCATTCACAGAGAACTACGGTATTTTCATAAATTGCTTAAATTAAAATAGATAAATATCACACTTTTGTTTTTTTTTTTTTTTTTTTTTTTTTTTTCTTGAAATGAGAGAAAAAGTCTGCTTGCTTGCCTCTGCTGCAAAAAGAACATTTCAGTAGTTTACGTATTCANTCATTCACAGAGAATTACGGTATTTTCATAAATTGCTTAGATTAAAATTGATAAATATCACACTTTTGTTCTTTTTATTTTTATTTTTTTTTTCTACTTGAAATGGGAGAAAAAGTCTGCTTGCTTGCCTCTGCTGCAAAAAGAACATTTCAGTAGTTTACGTATTCAGTATTTTCGGTATTATTCAGGTAGTGAGCTGCTAGTTACAAGAAGCTGTTCAGATGGTGCAATGGCTTACCTGCTAGCCTAGGCTCTATGGGCCAAGGGGTCACAGTCAGCAAGTCTCCAAAACAGCCAAATGCATTTAGCTCTTGCAAAGCAAGGCATTGAGATTCTGCATGCCAGTATTCTGCTGTAAAATGTGGCCAGTGATTTCTTGTCTTCCTAGTGATGCCAGGGGGATTAAGAACTTCCAGTACCGTAGGGTTCCCAGTCATTCTAATAATCAGTTTTGCAGCTGAACTGATTTTGCAGAGCCAATCACTATCTTTCAATCTACTTTAACATTCTGTTAATCTTATTTTTTTAATATTGTATGAATGACAAAGGTTCCATCTCAGCTTCCATCTGCCCATTCCTTTCCTAATTAAGAATATATTTTGCATGTTTCCAAATTTATCCACACTTTTTCAAAGAGAAAATAACCTTAAAAATTAGATTTTAAAAAAAGATCAACTCTGATGCAACTACTATCTATAACAAAACCATTAAAAAGCAAAATTAAAAATAGTACTAAAATTCAGGGGCCCCAAATCAGCAGTGAAATTGCTTATGCAAAGTTAATGGATACACAGGAATATGCACATAAATCTTTGTGGGATCAGAACAAAGGTCCTGACTAGACTCCTACTAAAGCTAATGAAAAACCATTTATAGGTTGCAGCAAAATCGGGATCAAGTCGTCAATTCTTCACATGAAATAGAGATGTGCAGCCTTTAGCAGCACAGATATTGTTGCATATTCTATTTTGCAAAAGCAGCGGCTAAAAGCACAACTGACCTAATGTTTCTTTTGCATCTTAACAAATCACACATAACTTAACTGAAGTCCTTAGGGTAATATGAGGAAGGTAAGAACAAGGCCAAGGATGCTGGTGCATGCACCCACCTTGTACCAGTCTGCCTTAAAAAGAAATCTCTGGTCGTTTCAGTTCTGCTTAGAAATTAAAACGATGGCATGGCTCAGCAAATTTAGCTGGGGAGAGCAAAGTTAGAGACAGTTAACTATTTTCAAAAGTTAATATAGTATTTTGTTAACAGTAATATTTGTTAGGAACTAATGGTTTTAAATATTGTATCTTGTAAAATGAAACAGCCTTTGCTTTATAAGTTTGCAAAAATGTGTCTGAAACCACCAACTTCTATTTTTGTACACCTTAAGAAAGCAGAGCTATTTTTTTTTCAAAAATATCACTGCTGAATAAAGACCTTACAGCTTCTCTAGCTTATTTTTAAATGGCTGAGTTCAGTCATAAACACTCCCCAATAAGAGTTTATAGTGGAAATTGCACATTCTTAACTATAAAGTTATAAATGAGGTCACCATTCTGATACCTACATTAATCATAGAAAAAAGCAACATTTTGTGAGTACATCTTGTCTGCATTCTCTTATCTCTCTTGTCTGCATTCTCTTACTTATTTAAAAACTCAGTTTAACATTAATATCTCTTATTGCATGATTGCTTAAAATTCTAAATTCAGGTTTTCTTCTTTAACTCTTGCAAAATTAATTTTAAAGAAACTGAAGTCCTTACACAGTGCAGCAAGAGGATACAACATTTTGATGTATGTCTAATATGAAAAATTAATAAAATGGCCACGTACTTGTCTATGTGGTAAAATCTATTTAATTTTTACTGTCTGAAAAGGATGGAACGTCTTTATTCCTCTTTATTCCCTTTTCTTTCCCTCCATGAAGTGCTCATTCATATTCCACGTTGGAACAAGAAAACAAACAACAGCTATATGCAACATGTATAAAAAGTGATGTCTCAAAGGTAAAAGCGAACCACAGCATTTTACCCGAAGTGTAGGAATAACTCAGCTTTTAATGTCTCTAGAAATCCTAACTCAATGTACAAAGCAATCCTTTGTAATGCTCTATCATAAATTTTAAATGTGTAAGCTGTACACGCTCCTCAGCCATTAAACATAAATGGGCCAAATTCTACTCTGACTTGCACCTTTGGGGGAGTAGGAGGGGGTGAAGGGGGGAAAGAGAAGGTTAGTAACCAGAGCATAAATCCTGTCAAAATTTCACCTAGCGATCAGTATGGTAAATCACGTTGGATTTTTTGGGGGAAAAAAAATAAAGTATAACATCCTATGAGTAAGCTACTACAATTCATTTTTCTAAATATTCAAAATAGACCTCTTATAAGGTTTATGTTCAAGATGATGTGTGAGAAAGTTTATCAAATCAGGAAAGTAATTTCATTTTTACTAATATGCATTAAGATACAATATTCCCTTTGCTTATTTAATTTGCGTATAGTATACATTTAGGACTTTACAGACTCTTAATATCACAATTCAGTACTACAGTGACAAAAGTTATTCTATATAAAGAGTTATTTAAGTTCCTTTCTTTTTTAAGAATCAGTGTGGTTAGTATGAACATGCAGTTATACAAATTTTAAAGAGTATGCAAAGCAGGAGTAAAACAGACTTATCAAAAACATACCCATCAAATGTTTTTTATAAATACTCAAGGGCTTCTTCAATATTCACCCGGCTTTTAAAAATATTTTAGAAACATTTCCAGGTTCTTTACCTCACCAATAATAATTTTAATTATTTATAGAGTTATATATGTAGCACAGCTAATTTTATAGTAAGTTTAATCTTGAGCAGGGCAATTGAGGGAATTAGCCTGACAGCACTTTCAGATGTAACTTTACTGAGGTAGAGAGCACCAGTGAAATGAAGGTTTGCAGGATCAGTCTGCAGTGTGTGTGCAATTTTGCAAGCCACTGCAGTCCTATAAACTTTATCTTCTCCCTTCTTTCCACAGTTTGGGCTTCTCAAACAGTTGCAGAAAGTAAACAGTAAATAAATTCTAAAGCAAAAGACAGCTGCATTATAAAATATATTTCTTTCATATAATTAGCCCAAGGGCACACTATAATGGAAGTACTGCAAGTGAGTAATTAATTAAATTGCTTTAACAAGCAAAGCTCATCTAAACAGTAATATAATCTTTAAAGGGTTAACTACAATGTGCATTCAACTATTTATTTAAAAAGCAACTTTATTTAAGCTCTCTTCTTAAAGACCAATACTAAAATTACAGTATAATTCTTTTGCAATTCTTACCTTCAGGTTGAAAAATCTTTTATTTCAGTAACTTCAGGATTTGCCTTTCCACAGATATTTATCAGACCACAATGAAGGCACTCTGTAGTATCTTTCACAGTCAAAGCCAAACAATAACCCTGCTCAGAGACAAGGGCTTTTATTTTCATTAACTAAAATAACTATACTGAAAAAAAATCCTTAGTATCTAAAAATTTGTCTCAGAAAAATATCACGCAGAGCACATACTTTTCAGTTGGAAAGAGCACATTCTTAAATGTTTGTACAGAATGACTTTAAAAAAAACACCTATGGATAATAATTGAAAAGGTAAAAGAGCTGCACTGTCACCTAGTGGATAAAGGTAGTAGAAGAGCACACCTAGAATTATTAATGTAGTTGCAATTTTAACAACAATAAAATAGGCTTCAGTTTTCATATTATTTTTCTGGAAGAGACAGCTAAACATCAAGAATTAGATCTGTTGCTCTTGCAGGTTCTCTGAGTACTTTGAAGAAAGACTTACAGAGCCTTCAATTAATTTGAAAGCTGACTATTAAATTCTAATCTGAAAATGTAAAAATTTCATTTTTACGTGTTTGGGTTGTAGCAGGGAAGTATGACATGGAAAGTATGACTAACAGTGTAAACAACACAAAGAAGAAAGCAAAAATCGCTGTGTGAGCTTCCTTGTGCCTTCTCCTCTGAGCCCAGTGCTTTCTATGGGTACTGTGACTCCAGGATGTCTCTGAGGTAAGTCACAAAGTCAGAAAATCAATCAACCAACTCATCCACCTACAGAAACACAAGAGAGCATCTATATTATAATATCCAAGCCATTGAGTTCATTCAATAACTCAATCTAAGTATATGCATAGATGAGGCTATTGACCTGACAAAGTTTGGTCCCAAGAACTTTATTCTCATTGCTGGAGCAGACAAACAGATCATCGAAATTTTGCCAAAACTTCTTCCTATATTACAACATGGGAGTTAGGAAAAATGTAAAACATCGTCACAGGGCTGGCAGCCAAACTCACCCCGAACCACCACTCTCCCACCTCTTCTTCTGTAGCAGAAATATGGTGGAGAGCTGCACCTAATGCAAACACGATGGACTCAGTTCCATCATATATCTAATAGGGGAGGAGACACAAAAGTTTTGGGGAATGATCATTGGTTTACTGACTACAAGAACGGTTAGGAAAGAAGAAAATCTTTTATGAAAATACATAAGGATGTTATCTTCTACTTACATTCCTTTAATAGTCATATTCTCAAGAATTTTCTAAGCCATCATTTGCTATAGTAGCAGTAGTCATTTATAACCACCTCATTCTGTGAATTCTAGATAAAATATTGAAAAATGTAGCAAATACTGATTTTCTTTGGATTATAATTTCTGTGAAACCCTTTTTCAAGCACAGAGTCACCCGCATTAGTTTTGCAAGAGTTACATAATTCTGTGGGAACAGGCAGGAGGCCGTGTTACCACAACCATCATTATCGTAAGGCACAAGGCTCATGCCCAGCATCGCCTTCATGGTGTTGTATCAACTGGCATTAAATCATTTAACCCTTGCTTGACTTCAGTGAAGCAAACAGATTTACTTGTTCATAATCCTTTAGTCTGAAGACTAATATTTGGGGAAAAGGAAAAAGGCCAAAAGATAGATAATATTTTTTTTACAAATTTTACTATTTTACAGTTCTCTCTTCGAGGACTGATGCCCACAACTATCTGGTACTAGAAGAACTGAAAAATGCCAATTGATGCTTCTAAGAAGTTTATTTCCATGCACATTACAGTATTTTTACTAAAACAGGTTTATCACATCTAGAAAGGAAGTTTTTAAATGTCTGCAGGTATCACAGTCATATGAGCATATTACATTTTTTTTCCCAATGAAAAGTAGCTTTTATTTTGTGCATCTCTTCTATGGTTGGATTCCTAATAACACTGCAAATAAGTACCCTACAATGCAGCTGAGGTAACTTTCAGCACGGAATGAATTCTCACCAAACTGTTTTTCTTATTCATTATTTCTCTCTTAGCACATATCTATTTCCACTAACTTTTCATTTTCCAGATATATTTGACATATTACTGACAAATTGCTAGTTCAATGTCCATACCTGCAATTTAAAAACATATCATTTTGATTGATTGTGCAAATTATATATTTCTTTGTCTTTGGTCTTTGAAAAATTTATCCTGAACTCGGGGTTTAGTAGAGGAGCTTATAATATACATTCATAATTCCCATTTTGCCGGCAGTCAGCAGTGTATGCTTATAACTTTTTCTTTCAGTAAATGTTCTTACAAGCAAACGTGTTTGCTGGAGTATTCACGCTGGAAAGCAAACAAAGACCATGCTCCAAGTGATTTTTTTTAAAGAAATACTTGAAGAGACGTTCACCAGTTCTCCTTCCTGAAATGCAATATATTATAATCTAGATTTTATAGAATATACCCTTAATTTTTGCAGTATTTTGACACTTCAAATGCACTTTACAGAACTTTAAGGGGTATTATAAATGGATGTCTCCAATAATAGACAAAAGATAAATAATTTAAATCGAAGAACTAGCTTGGATCTAATAAATTGCTTTAAATAAATAGGACATAATAGTTTCACAGCTTGGGGGGAGCAACTCTTATTCTTTGCATCTAATTTTGAAAATAATTAGTTATTGAAATATCTAATATTCTAAACCAGGATATTCAGAAGTTACTCTAATTCTTTTCTAAATCCGAGGAGTGAGAGCTAGCACAGAGTTGTTGTTTAACCTTAATGTATTTTGTGAAATACACCATAAAGAAATGGAAGAAATAAATATTTTTAGGGACTCTAGAGTAACGATAACAACTGGAAATAAGCAGATGGAAGAAAACAGCAACAGTCTGACAGCAACATTAGACCTGTTGGGTATCAAAGGCAGCAAGACTAACTGATCCACTGGGTAAATATTAGTGGAAGAAATGAAGTCTCCGGTGCTAGAACAGCATGAGGTTTTCCCACACTGTATACAATACAGAACAGCTTTGCTAGCTGCAGTCTCCATTCCTGTGCATAGACATGACAAGCAGCCCGAGATGCACATTTTGAGGATATTTTGAGGATATTTTGAGGAAATTTTTTGTTTCCTGAATATGTGACTGAAGTTTATCCAAGCTCAAAACTTATAGCCTGTAAAGATTATATAAAGTTCAAGAAAAGTGTAAAAAGACTGGATGAAGCAGTGGAGAAGATGAGGTTAAAGTTGTCCATGAGGAATGGACCGATTCAGTCAGTGAGCTCTGGTACTGCCCATTTCCTGCAGCTCTCTCTCTCATTAAAGTGGGGTAGTCAAGTTCCTGACATCCAAATCCCATAGAGTTTCCTTGAGTTAAAAATGGAAAAACACTCAAGTTTCTCCAGCTGGCTCATGGGATCATGAGCAGCTCTGGTGCACCTCTTTTCTTTCACTCCTGACAAAGAAAGTCTATGGTTGAAAATTGGGTTGCAAATACCATAAGACTTGTCTGTGACATTTCTTGTTAGTCCTGAGCTCAGTAATAAGGAAGATACAGAGTTTCATTATTTCTGTCTCCTGCCTCCACTTAACCAAGAAGTTCACAGAAACAAACAAACAAACAAAATACTGTAAGGAAAAAAAATCTGATAGGAAAAAACAGCTTTGATTTGGATTTCATTTTCAAGGAAGACCAGGGATTATTCTAAAGCTTTGTAGAGCTTTTATTTATTTTACAAGAAACCCAGAATAACGTAAGCAGAAAATGAGAATTAAAAATAACCAATGGATTAATGGTTTAACTACAAACAAAAGATGAGACACTAGAACAAGACCCGGGAGAGCTTGTTCCAATTCTCAGCCCAACCACAGGCTTCCTGTGTGACCTAGTGATGCCATTCAATCCATCTGATATTATAGTTCCCTGCCTGTACGACTAAACTACAATTAAGCTACTCTCTACTTTAGAGGGATCCTATGAGAATAAAATTAATGATTATTAGGTTTTCTATTAGGATGGTAAAGAAGCTTTCATAACAAAATTCCAAAGCAGAAATTATGGGGAATAAAGATCCAAGTAATTTTTATTTTTCCTATCTCAAGTTAAAAAAAAAAAAAAAAGAGAGAGAAAAAAAAAAGAGAAACCTAACAACTTGTTAACAAGCTGATAATTATACAAACTACTATTACAGAGACCAGGAAAGTTGTAAATGTTTAATTTCTTTTTTTTTTAAGTCAATTCCAGAATTAACCTACAAGAATTTTAACAATGAACTGTGACACTTATTCAAACATTCTTGTCTTTTATAAGTTGTTTTTCTAACATACAAAGTGATAAAAGACTAGCGCTAAGAGCTTGAAATCAGAATCAAGGATCTAGTAAACATGATGCCTGCAAGGCTTTTTGCTCTTTCCTAAAATCAGTTATAGCATGAAAAATGGAAGCACCATCATTTTAGAAAATGACAAGCATGAATATTGAGCAAATACCATTAAGAAACAACGTGAACTTTTTACAGTCTTTTTCAATATAGATATAACTTTGTCATGATCTCTTATTTCTTACAAAGTTATCTCACTGGATATTAAGCATCAAAAAACAGATGCAATTTTGGCAATTTTCCCCTAAGGTAACACCTAGATTTTAATCCTGTGCTTAGAAGATCAGAAAAACACAGGGCATGAATTTCAAAGCCATACAGTCAATACAACTGTTCATAGGAAATCACTAAAAGTGCTCTGGGGAAGCAACGGCAGGAATCCATGGAGTGCAGTTCATGGATTTAGCAAACGGACACCTTATCTACCAATAGATTTAGCACTTCATATCACTGCAACAGGGCACTGAAAAAGGGCCACGCTGCAGCCACCTGACTCCATCCCTAACGTGCAGCCAGGGCAGCACACACTGGGCACCACTTCGGCTGTGATAGATGTTCTCAGCGCATCGCTGACACAGGCTGACTTGCCCAGTCAAGCTTTTAACATTTCTTGTGCATCTCTTCATGCTTCACTACATCACAGCTACCTTACTCACCTCGCCCCGATAGCACTGTCATGAAGGAAACCTATTTCCTCAGTAATAGAAAACCATGAGGTCCTCCACAGTCAAAGGTCAAACACAGTCAATTTATTCCAACAAAAAGCCCTCTGCTGCAAGTTACTGGAAGTTACTTACCGCCTTACTCCAAGGAGTTTTATATTTTCCCTGTCTTTTGAAACAACCCAAGTGATAATGAAATGCTTAAGGCAATGAGAAAGCGCATCAGGTTTCACCTACCTGGACTGTCTGGCCGCTTACCGAGCAACAATAAACGAGTGTTCTTAAGTCACAGCATTTCACTGGAAATGAGGCAGAACTTGTGTATTTTAACAGCTTTTTACAACTAGTAACCACTAGCAAATTTATTTTACTTTCTTGGGGAAGACCAGCGAACGTCCCTCTTTTAAACTAAAGGGCCTTTCAGCCTCGAAGACAAAACGCACTTCTGCCTAGCACCTGAGCAATACATGGAACACGTACAGGTGAATCGAGAGGACAGGAATCAAGGACAGTTTGTCTGGGGCTGCTCTGAAAGCTCTGACTCATTTCCAGTTGTGCGATCGTTTATTAGGGCGCAAAGAAAGGGCAGCTTTCTGCGCCGGGCCCGCCGCGCTCGGCAGCCCGTGGTGATGAATGGACCTCGCCAGGCCGCGCTCCGCCGCAGGACATGGAGTTTTCCAGCAGGCTCCGGCACACACGGACACACACGCACCTGAGGCGGGTTTAGCTTCGCTGCAACAAAGACCTCCAGAGCTACCTGCATGCACCAGTGCTTTAAAGTTACTAGATACAAGACACATTCGTCGGTGGCATATTATTCAAATCAGCACCATACGGTCATATTTTCCATGTCAGGAAAAGGCAGCTTTCCCTGGGGGTGCTCTCTTGTGACACCTTCAGTTCTGCACAGAGGTTGGCCTTTGGGACAAAACTGCCAACTTCTTTATTTGCAGGCTGCACAATATATATAATGATATATAAATCCTATATGTTATATGTATTTTATATATTTTATATAATATTAGGAATGGACTCATACTTGCGGGGGGTGAGACTAAAGTAAGAGCGATAAGCAATATTTGATCTGAGAGGCTGAGGACCAAGATTCCATGCAACTGTATTAAAATATATAAAAGCACAGGAATATAAAATAAAACAATTTTCAACACTTTTATGCTATACTACAACTATACTCTCTGAAACTCAGTTTTAGATGTGGGTTTTTAAAATAACATTTTTTAGTCAATCTGTCTATTCATTGTTCCGAGTCCCGTGGATAACAGAAATGTGAATTTATTGAATATAAAAAGCAAAGAGCCACAAAATGCCTTTTCATTGAATCCCTAGTGAATCAGTGCTGGTACATTCTACATAGCACTCTGCAAATATGCAGTGTCCAAGACTTCCCAGACACATCATAAGCATTGCCTCTACTATTTGAAAAGCAAAAGCAGCAGCTTTAAATGAACATTTAAAAATGCTGAGGTGAGTTGTTTTTTTAAAAATAAATTTATTTTAATCACTGAGATTCACTCCAAAAACTACATCCTTACATCAAAGATCCTCACTCAAATGTTATTACAGTTGTATTGAACTTTCCTTGCCACAAATCTGACTAAATTGTCATTTCAACATTTTTTCAGGCATTGAAATTGCCCTCCACTCTGCTTCCTACAACATCCTTCACTTAGTCCTTCCTTTTTCCTCCCTCAGCTCAAGTATCTCGGATTCTTCCTAGACCTTTAACTTCCTTCTCCCAAGAAAGAAAATGTGTCTTTGCTAACAGCAGAGGAGTGTTTACTCACTCTTTCAAGAAAACTATTTGACTCTCCACTTACTAACTACTGTGGTGAGAGAAAAACCAAAACAATTTCTCAGGACTATAATCTTACGGCTTTGGACAGGTATCCAGGAGACAGAAGGGGGAAAAAATCCTGTTTAAAAGGAAAAGAAAGATAACATCTTTTGAAGGATAAAAATGTATTGGACAAGCATGAAGAATTGCTTTCTGTGGAGAAAAAAAAAAATCAACAAAACCAAAATCAAACCCAGATATATAAGCTGAATATTAGCATAGCAATCTCTTCTACTTTATTGCAGGGACAAGGAAATTATCAGAACATGACTGGAAAAGATTTTGAATCAATTTTTTTAGGTGGGCAGCAGTTAGAGTTTAGATAAAGTCTTCCACATAGTTTTCAATTACCAAAAGGGATATGGAGCTCTTGGATACGGTAAGTCTAGGTGGCCTACAGCCTGAACCACTTTTGTACAGAACTGTCAGTATTATACTGTATTTCTAGAAAATCAAAGTTACAATATTAGACATTTCATACATTGGAATCTATACAGTGAACTGTAATTTTAATCTAAATTAACAATCAAAAGAAATTCTATTCCCATAGAAATAAGAAATAATAAAATGAGACAGTTGGAGAGCCTCATTGTTTTATAAGACTGCTCATAAGTCAAATGGATTTCAGTCAGAGGTGAGAAAACTTAGCTGAACTTTACCACTTCCCTGAGTAATGTGATGAAGCCCATGAGCCAGACCTATCTGATCCGTTTGGCTGCTATTACCTTCCCTAACTCTGTTTTTTTGTAAGTTCAGGTGAAATGCAAATAACATATAAAATATCCTCATTATACAAAGCATAAGAAAAGATGGCGAGTCTCTACTTTTTGATTCACTTACCCTGTCCTATCTAAAAGCTAGGTACAAGCATTAATTGGTCATTATTTATTAATCATTCTTTGTCACATTATCTCTACAACTAGGTATTTTCTATGAGTACATCTTAGTCTTTGTAACTCTGTGGTGCAGAACAGGCTGAACTGGTTTGAATTCCAAATTTTGCTGGTACACTAGAAGATTCTCACTCTCTCTCTGAGATCAAATGCAGATAGATTCCAATATCCTGAGGCCAAGAAGATTAAATAGTCCTATAAACTACTTGCTTATTACTGCTTATCTAGCATTGCGATTTTTTTTTTTTGTCTCCTTACTCGATAAACTCTGATTATAAAACTGTCTTGTTAGAATGAACTTCTGAGCAAAAACGCAGGAGTCCAGCATTAAGGAAGACCAGACTGTGGTTTGATCTTACAGATATTAGGATCCACCTGGCAGTTTCATTTCAACTTTTGAAAAACAACTGGAGTCAATATCATGCTTTTTAACTAAACATCTCTAGATGTTAACATTTTAACTAAACAACTCCTTAGAAAAACACAGCACTTAGACTGAAAGAAAAAAAAGTTCTACTTCAAATTTTTCTAGCACTATTATGCTGCTCTGTGTGTAATAATAATTCAAGCATAATTTTCCACAAACTGCAATTATGTTTGCCTGTATTTATAATTTTCAACATCAGGAAGTATATTAGAATATGAAATTCATTCTGCTTCCCAATGGAAGCCTAAGTTTTACATGGATTTCAAGAATGGTCTTGTGCACCCATCTTGATAATTTCCAAGGCAATTCTGTATTCAGATAATTGTGTGTCATAGTTAAAGGTCTGTTGTTTTGAACTCTGAGTGAAGTTAGCAACATTCACTCTTCACTGACCTAATCTCATAAAAAGTAGTCCTTCCAATTTTTCCAGAAAAGGTAAATATTTTCAAATTTTTTCCCTTTGAAATTTTTCTTTCCTTGAAATTCAAAAGAAATGATCTTCCAAATTTCTATTCAAATATAAATAGATCCATCCAAATTACATGTCATCTACTATTGCTGTTTTTAGTACAAATATCCACGTAAATAAAGCAAGATCAAATAAATCAATAACATTTGTCTAAAGGTCAATCCTAGCATTTGTTTCTAAATATTACTTAAATTGATGATATGCTCACCTAAAATTTTGAATTCAAGAAAATACCTTTTAAAGGATAAAACAGTTCAAGGAAATAGTATTTATAAAAGAATCAAAGGGTATCCATTTACTGGTGATCAGAAGGGAGAGAAAGGATAAATTCCTTTTTTTTTTTTTTTTTCCTCTCTTTCCACAGAAAAATAGAACCGAAAAAAAGAGATGCTGTACAAGGTCCCAGATTGGTCATACATTTTGGTACTGGTCAATAAACTAGACCACCATATATAAACAAAACATTCCATTCAACATTATGTCAACCTTTAACAAAAAGATCATCAATCACTGCAAACGAATGTTCTATGCACCTGTAAAATCTGATGGACATTCTTTCAAGTTTTTATTTCAACACTGTGTCTGTCAGAATTACCCCCCACTATAAACTTATTATTAATGTTAGAAGAAGTTTTCCAAATGTCACAAAAATGAATTAGTATCACACTGAGCTGAAGACTTAGAGAGTTGCCATATGCATTTATGTATTTTCCCTCCTGCAATACTGACACATTTATATCCTCTCTATGTCTGCTCCAAGTCTGGCAGAACTGCACAGTATGTGTCTCATTCATTTTGTTATAACATGGTGACAAAAATAGAAGTTTATTTGCATAAAGTTTGTTGAAAATGTGTTAACAGCAAATGCCATCCTATAGACCTCCAAATTAAAATAAAACAAACAAACAAAAAAGTTTTTGCTGGTTATTTAACCAAGGGAGATAAAATAACTATTTTAGTGCACAAAGAATTTCTAACATTATGTTAGAAACAATGTGAAGGACTGCTATTTTATTTATAACAGATTTTTTCTCCACCTGTTCTATGGATTCTGTGGTAGCTAGCCATTTATAAATCATATTTTTAAAAAAGGGTTTAGTTCACACAATAACTAAATAGGGGAAGATCTACAGTGTTACAACCCTGCTGCACAATAGGGCTTTGCTGATTTGCAACAATTACATTTGGTTTGCTGCTTATGACCTTTATGTTTTAGAGATAATTAAAGCAAATGTACTTCAACAGGAACTTACTGTTACTTACTTATTTATTTACCAGAAGGCAAGAAGGGTATTGGTTTCAGGATGGGACAGGCAGTGTAGTTTGAAAGAGAACAGGCTATTTTCCATTTGGAATTAGACTTGAAACATATGCATGATTTTGAGAGCAATTCTCTTGATTTAAGTGCATTCAGTCATATGCATACACATCTTGTTCGACAAAGATTTCACAATGTTCAGGAAAACTAATACAATATGGTATGGTCATCCCACTTCCTGAAACAAAAACTGCACTTCTTTACTTTCTCTCCACATAATAAGAGAAAAGCATTTTTTCAAAGTAAATCTGCAACTATAACATCAACTAACTGTGTTTGACACAGTTTAACTCCTGTAACCTGGCTAGATTTTCTATTCTTGTTCTGCCATTTTTCCATTACATCACTAATTCAATAACCTACACTTCAACCATCCACGCCTTCTTCTGCCCTAAATAGTGTAACATAATCTAAATAGTCCTCATTATGGAGAAAGCAGAATCCGGAACAAATGAATGGTGACACATATCACACTTGGACTAATCTTATTAAAAAGTCATAAAAAGTCATAGTTCATAAAGGTCATTGAAAAATTGGACAATGAGACTGACCCTCAGATATCGCTTAAGCAAAACTTCAGTCTATTCCATAGGCTTCAGGGAGAGTTTGCCTAAAGAATACCTGACTGATGAGGTTTAGGGTTTGTCCTGACATGAAGAATAGTCACTTACTGGTAGTGACAGTAACAGACAATATATGGATACATTACATAATATTAAAAACAGAAACAACACTTTCTTGAAGCAAGTTTTATGTTTTATGTTTGTATTGTTTAGGAATTCTTTGCTGGATGGTGGAACTGTTCCACTTGGGCCAGGTGTTAGATTTCCCTCTACAGCTGTGTGAATCCTGCAGGGTTCCGTTCACAAAATGAACCCCTGCAGTTTGATTCACAAAGTTTGGAAAGGAAGCAATCTTTATTTGTTCACTTACAGATTCAAGCACTTGGTCATCTCTAATTCTTAACACCTTTATGTTAAAAGATTAATCCCTGTAGCCCCTAGTGAACAAATGCTCCTTCGTACATACGTACATAAGTACTCCTCGGGTGTACTTAAAGGACTATAATTCACACGGCTTTACAGTCTTTGAGTTTCCTGAGGATCTGATTAAAAGCTGGAAAAACAGGAGTTTTCTTGCTCTTATTTTACTATAGAGAAGTCAGAAAATCAAAAGAGCTTGTAGATCTGGAAAGTAAGATGGCACCTGCTAACCTGAGCCATATAGAAAGGCCAGTAAAGGAGAAATGGACAACTGGGATCTTTGATAATCTTGATCAAGGAGAGTGACTCCAAATCATTGCTAAAGAGATAAGAATTAATAGCTGAGCCAAACTCTGCTACATTAACAGAAATGAGGCAACCGGAAACACTGATCACATTCATTAAAACAAGGCAAAACAATAGCAACAACAAAACACTTAGCATCTCTCCCATGCTTTCCACTTCACCGCTTTGCTATGGCTCCTGCATCCTTCACTTGGTCTTTTAAGACTTAAAAAAAGTTGCAAAATTCCTCCAGTTCATAAAGCTACTATTTCTTTTTACTTGGCTTTATCTATAAATCTAGCCCTCTATGTCTGGTTCTCATTAGACACTCCCTAACACTGCATCAAACACTGCATTAAACAGAAATTAACATCTTGCATTTGTTCCTCCTTTCACCTTCTAGCCTCTCACAGCATCAAATTAGACTGAAGATATTAAGTTACACTAGCAAATAATTTGTCCACCAATGCGACAGCTAAGCTATCATTTACTACCAGAGGTCTCTATTACATTACTCACACGCTGTGCTGACTTCTAACCTTTCTACAAAAATGGCTCAGAAATTAGTCACTGAAACCTTATCACCTTCCATTCATGGGGCTGGTGTTAATTCAAGGGTGGATCATCTTGTATCTTCTCCCTGGTGTGAATGTAATGCCTATAGCTTTGTTAGTGATTATGAATATTACAGAAATCAGAGTCAACATGAAGATTTTTGAGAGGTTGGTTGTGAAAATCTAGATGAGACAGGGGAGGAAAGTTGTTTGGGAAAGAGCAACGAACAGGAAAGCCCAAGTACATAACTACTGAAAAATACGGGGTCAGCAAAAAGATCCTTCTCCTTCTTCATCATCAGATGAGTGGGAAAAGGAAACAGCTCCTAAGCTGAAGTTTTCATAACCTTACAAAAGTTTTTAATTCAAGGGAAGGGTTTGATTTTAAATAAACTCATTTTCTTGTTTGTAGTGAAAGTTTTCTACTTCCGTAGTTTATTCAACCAGTCGACCTTTAGACTAAATTGGTATAATATGCTCTATGTGAACCTGCTTTAGAAAACTACCTGTACATTGGTGTATTTTGTAAAGCATGGTAATACAAACAAATTAAGGCCCTTTGCCCCACGAAACTAATGTGTGTCTGCCCCATGTCTGCCCGGGGAGAGAGAGCAAGGTCCGGGTTTTGCAGTGGTTCATTATTGGAGATCAGCTTCCCCGGGAAGGAGAAGGGTTAAGGAAAGGGAAGAAATATCTTGATTATGGAAAGAGGGTGAGGAACAAAACTTGATGAAGATTCAGCAAGTCTGGAATCACTACTGGAAGAAACATCTGCACTGTTCAAGGTGAAGTTCTTTGACTTAAATTCCTTTGTTCTCATATACGTCCTAACTGTAAGCAATTTTGTTCCCACTGTACAAAACACTGAGCAGCATATAGCCTTTATATGTATGTGCATGAGTGATATTTAATATGCCTCACTTATGTCAAAGCAGCTCAAAGTCTTTTAGGCACCAAAACAGCGATAAGAGTGATAACAGCATAAAGTAAGTGTTAATTTGAGAGTTCTCTCTGTTTAATATACAAAGGAGGGAATGATGCTATTAAATCATTGTTCAGCAAGGTGAAAATTAATCTGCTTGTATGACACATCCGAATGAGGTAACACGGGGCCAAGATGAGAGGCATTTCAAAGTCGAGTCAGTAGTTAGACCGATAAAAATCTTTAAGCAGATAGTTCCCTGGAAGTGGTTTTCCTAATCAGGGAGGAATGCTGCCTAATTGGATGCAGTGTCCGCGTGTGTGTGTGTGTGTGTGTTGCAGATAGTGCTCTCCACTAAGCTGGCAGGAAACAGGCCGCCATAGACAGGAAGCACATGAGGCCCATCAAGGCAGGCAGCATGGAAACACTGCATACGGCTTCTTCCATGGACATCCCCAAGGACAAAATTAGGATAAAGTCTGGTGAACTATTTTCAAGTTGTCTACGTGACCACTAGAACCAGTCTTATTTAAAAGGACTACATTTTATCAATTACATATGCTGGTTTTACAAACCTGCAGATTTAGTCAAAACTCAGCTTCTTTTACCACTTCAAATTACAGGTGAAAGAAAAGTTGTTATTTCTGATCTACTGTGAGGAGAGAAAAAAATGAAGCCCCCAGGAAAGCCCCAGGGGAGAAAAGTACGTCTCTCAAAAGCAATTTAGTGCCTGAAACATAACTTCTTGGGCTTTGATGCACGTTTTGAGGAACAACAACAAAAGTTTCGAAACACTAAACTGATTCTTAGGGCCTGTTCAATAGAGGTTTAGTCTGCAGCTAGATATATTAGAATACAGGCAGTACACTTACTGAAGGTCAGCGTATGAAATAAGGTAGAGACCAGCTTGTCTGTGCACTCCGTTTTTCCTGCATAATCTCACCACGCTGGAGGCTGACTCAGGTTGTTAAACCATACAATCATATCACTAGCTTTACAGCTAGGATCAAATCAAAGCTCCATCCAGCCCAGTACTCAATACAAAATGCCTGATGAAGGGTTTAAGAACATAACAAATTGACTGATACTTCCCTCTAGAAAACTTCTAGACAAGTATATTGCACCTGAGGGATCCCCCAAACTAGAATGGATTTTTATTTACTCATTGAAACCTAGAGAGTCCTGAGCTGTGTTTTTGCTCCCTGCAGGAAAACTGTTTCTGAGGAGCTTTATCCCCATCCTCAGAACCTTGCAAACTCTCTCTAGAGACGGTGGGGGCTGCAATTGCACGTGCTCTTCATAATTTGGTAACAAAGCATGCATTACCTGAACATAAATTACATTTTTTGTTTCGTTATCTTTTCCAAATAATTACTAACGTTTGATTCAGTTTCTGTTTTCTTTTACTCAATTTTATTATCCAATGCCAAAAACTTACTGTCTTGCATTTTCTTCAACAACCTCTGGTGAGAAATCAAAAGTCTACGCAACAGACAATCTGAAAATAAAGGAGAAGAAATACCTCAAACTGGCCTAGCTAAATACAAAGTAAATTTTAGTCTACACCCCAGTCCTACTTGCAAAACAGCTTTTATGGGTCAGGATAAAAGGTACTCAAGTAGTCAATCACTATTTGCTCAGGATAGATGTAAAAGGAGTCATTAGGTTTTTTTAAAGTACCTTTACTTACTTTAAAATAAGGTTCTTTAAAGACAGGTGAAATGAAAGCAGACTTGAACTCAGACACAAACATGTACAAATCTGTGTGGGTAGAGATGTTTTAACTGGTTATTGCTTGTGTGGGCTTGTCCACAAATAAGAGAAACAGCAGAGAGCCCAGAAAAGCTCATCAAGAAATGTGCTGAATGCCAAACAGTGGGTTGTGACCTTGAGATTTCAGATTCAGGAGTTTCTGCTCTCCCCGCTGTGGCTGTACAAAGAGTTGTGTTATTACAAGTGAGGGGTCACAAAAGGGACATTTTCCTACTGCCAATCATGTATTGGAAAAATACATGGAAAAAATGGGGGAATGATACTAAGAAGCAGAAAATGAGGCATCAATGTTTAAAACGGACTGCAGGGAAGATGGAAGTGTAAGTTAGGAAGCCTGTCTTCTAAACCAGGCGCAACTGCAGAAATGAACAGCAAAGAATTTCACATTTGTCCATGTGCCAGGAATTCTACGAAATTAAGAGTCAACACAGATTTCAAAGAGGGAAGTCATACCTCACAAAGTCAACCTGAAATAATACCTCTTGTCACTGGGCGAATAAGAGATTAATCCAATCAATACATAAAGGGTCAGGAAGTCTGTAATATGTGACAGACAGAAGCTGGGAAAATACGCTGGAAGAAGCATCAGTGTGCACTTGCTCTGTGCTTATATGACTCTAACCTTTTACTTTGGCCAGTGTCAGAAACAGTTTACTGGACATTTGCTCTGAGCCTGTGCAGATAGGCTTATTCTCATAAAATTTATAAGCTTAATTGATCTGAGACTTTCATGCCTGTGCTAGATTTGGTTAAGACTGGCAAAAGAGTTACAAGATTATGAGGAGAAGAGAGTAAAAGCTAGTAAAAGGCAGACACACAGCAGGATTACCCAAGCCTCCTTTCTTTCTTCACATTCCTAAACAATTCCAGCAAAAACTTCTGCTGAAAACTTGACTTTTTATCTTGAAGCACTAACAGTGCAGTAGAATCTAGAATTCAGTCATGATTTTTCAAATGTATCTATCTTCAACAGGTCTGGACTTAACATATGAAGTAAGAATTAGTCAGAATTCATTCTAAGTATTACGCTCTGCTTCCTCAGCTATATAGAACGTAAAGATCCCAAGCCCACTTTATTACTTAACTCATACATCAGTATCAACTGCATTCAATTACATTTCCCTATCTTAGATATGGAAGTAAAAGTGAAGTAGCCAAATTAGGGTTATAGAATCAAGTAGCTTACACAAACTATAGCTTACACAGACCATAGCTCACCAGATGTGCTAGCTTGGCTGGTCTGATGTAGATTGTCAGTACTGTTTCACATTTTTGAAATGCATCTGCCTTGCTAAAGAAAAACATTGTTAAAAACAAAGAATGTATCCTAATTTAATAGGTTAAGTGAGATATTAGGACACATTCAAACACAGTCTATTACAAATGAATATTCTGAAATTCAAAACATTTCCCACATTTTGCTATTCATTTATTATAGTAGCAATGTAAATAAGGTGCAAAATCTAAACACACTAGAACTTTGGAAAAGTTAAATTCCAGTTCTGCTCTCTGCACCTTGAACCTATCCCTAGTAAGATGTTACTGCCATTTTGATTTGTAAATGGGTAATTTGGAATAAGTAGGACCATCTGTAAATAACATCATTCAATCATCTGTCATAGAGACAAACAAAAAATTCCATTTAGCACTATTTGCAGAAAAAAAAAAACATTTTCTTCCAAAAGATTCCTAATAGCAATTAGATAGAAATGTCCTGGGTGTGTTGCAACTGGTTCTGGGTAAGCAGTCGCCCCATACCATGAGGAAGACCTCCATGGCACAGGAAGCCCTTTCACTTTTCAGAACATCATCCATCACGCGGGGGAAGCGACGGGAAAGGAACCTACTACTTCTTAATAGGCTTCTGCATAGAGAGCCGCTTTGAAGTGGCAGCTGCCCACAGTAAATTTCACTGACCCCAAGAGCCTTTCTCCACGTTTTCCAGCTGTTTTGTCTCCCGAGTTACAGCTCAGTGTTAGGTCCAAGTCACCAGCACCTGACAAAACTAAGGAGCCCGACACGAGGAGAATGTGAAGCTTTTTGGGATGCTGCCTTTTGCCTGCAGCAGCAGCCGAGAGCCGTGACGTTTGCTGGTAGAGAGGGTTTTCTCTCCCTGAGACAGAGCAGGGGGCTGTTTCAGAGAACGGCATCACACTACGCACTTTTGGGCTTTTACACAACATAAGGAAAACCAAATGAAAGTTCCCGGCACAGGAAGTGGGGCTCCGTCATGACACCAAGTACGGTATCTTATTCAGTAAACCCGGACTGAGTTGAAGTCTGCTGTTTGCACCAAGGTGGTGAAATTAAACATTAACATGCAAGCAGGCAGAATGACAGAGTACGACACGCTGACAGGGTCTGAGGGACAGCAGTTAATTAAGACTCAAACACTGATTTATTCATGCCCGCCTCATCACACACACTTCTGGATTTTTCATTCTGACCTCCGTGGTCTCAGTGCCAGCCCATTACTTGTCTTGCTCGACCCCTTCATCAACCAGTACCTCTTGTCCCTTTGCTCCACAGGTCGGAGACCCAACTTCTCCACAAACACCTCCTGCCCTCCCCAACACCAATGCATCAGTGATTCCCTCCATACTGCCTCCCCAGGCTCCTTCTGCTCTTATTTCTCTTAGTGCTGCTCTTATATGTCCCTTCCTTTCGCTTCTTCTCATTCAGGTAACAGCCCATGCTGGGTTCCATTCACTCCATAAAATATTTCACCGTGCCAGTTTCACAGTTTTCTCCAAGAATGAATAAATTGCAACAAAATGAAACGATTGGGCAGTTTTTCAGAAGGTCTTCCCACTTAAGTATCACAAACCAGAATATTTACAACTCTTCCCATTTTCCTGTGCCCCTAACTTCTTTTTTTTTCAAATAGACTAGCTAAAGAACAGAGTTGTAGTTAGCTTCAAGAGGGTGAGAAATCTACCTGCCATAAACCCTTGGCACGCTTGTGTTAGTGTTGGCCTTCTGGTTACTCAGTTAATTTTCTAGTTTAGGTTTTCCGTACTGCACCCCTGGAATTGTGTTATACACCAAAAATGGATTAGCACACTGGAATATTATGGCAAGATCAGCGTTTCCCTTTTATCCAGGAACATAATGAAGGGGCTCTGTCTTCATTTTACTTCCTTACATTCCTCATATACGGTAGGGAACACATAGCGAGAGAAAGAATATTCATTCCAAGACCTTTTGTCCCCAAATAACCAGCGGGTAGGGAATTAGGAGAATATTTGCCTCTCCTGGAAAATATGCCTGAGAAGATAGAAAAACTAGTAAAAAATGAAAAAAGATTCAATTGCTACCAGTATAGAGCAGACAGAACCCTGGGCAGAAAGGAACAAACAGTGACTCAAAATTCCTTCCTTCATATATTTGCAAGAGAAAGCAAGTTGATGTTGCCCCTTATGCACCACTCTATGTGAAGGTTTCTAGGGAAAAAAGTGTTTTCATCCAGTTTCTCTTTTGGAAGTATTGTGAATGAGCAGGAGAAAATGAATCAAGAAAAATTTGGTAGAATGATTTTTAAGGATAGCTTTATACTCAGGAAATTCCAATATTCCAGCATATGAAAATTACAAATTTTGTCAAGCAGCCTGAAAGCCAAGGAATGCTAAGCTATTTAGCATTTATTTTGATTGCATTGTTTACCATTATGCTTTGAAAAGGCAGTAGATTGCCCAAAAACATAGCAGCAAAATCTTTATTATGTACTAATATTGAAAAATTCCTATTAAAATATTCATTTCTAGTAACAATCCAGAAAACAGACATGCCCAAACTAGCTAGCCTGGTTGACAATAGTACTTGTGGTCGAGCAATTTTGTAGTTGCTGCTGTTTTCAAAATCCTTGGTAATACAAGATTCACAGCAAATTACACAAGTCCATCTACAAAATGGACTGGTAACTGGTAATGGCAAATGTTAGATGCTGAACATTGTAGGCCCTATCCTGTTGCAGTTAGCATGACAAAGTACTTAATATAACTTTATGAAGACCTAGCTTGAAAATTTTTACACCAGTGTAATCAGTCATGAGTTTTCTGCAGTCTTATTCCACCACCAAACTGCACCACAGAATGGTGGCATATTATTGTAGTACTACCCAAATCACAAGGTTTGCATGAACACATTAAAGCCCAAAACTAGCATAGCGTTTTGTGGTATAAAGGGTGTATATTTGTGGTAGAAAGGGTGGCAAGAGTTAATATGGAAAAAAGAGTACTTTGATGTTTGCTTTGTCATCTGCATTATGAATGTGTCCTTGTGGGATCTGATCTATGAAGAGAACTCCAAGCTGCAGATTGTGGGTTTAACAAAATGTAATACAATGAATGTTTCCAAGGATATGTGATTTGAAAAGTCTTTGCAACAGACTTGTTCTTGGATCAAATGATTTTTGAATGTTTCATTTATCTTCTGTAGGTATTGGCACCAAGAGCTAAAGGCTTAGTTTACAGTAAAAGTAGGAGGAAGAAGATGCACAAATACACATAGCCACAAGGAAGGAAAAAAAAGTCATCATATTCCCATTTAGAAAAGAGTTCTGTTTCCTTAAATGTCCATTTTTAATAGAAGAACTAGAAAGAGAATTCTTAAGGAAAGTAATAGAGAAGAATGGTCTCATTTAGGGAGAAAAGGGAAGGTATAAATTCATATTTGACAGCTACCCCGAATTAAACAATCCTAATCTGGAAAGGAAACATTAACTTTAGAAAGGCATTTGCATGATAACATTTCAAGAGACAAAACACTGAGTACTTAGTTCATGCAGTTCTCCAAGTGGTGAAAAGTAAGGGAGCAAGCTCTATGCGGAGTGACACTACTAAGAAAACATCACCAAACCAAATTTTTGGTTCCTACTGTCAAGACAGAGAAAGTTCCAGAGAAAACATAAAGAGAAACTAGCAAAAGATTGGGAGGTAAAACTGGTAAACTGTATTTTTTTTCTCTGTTTTGTAACTTTAATTTTGTAGTTGAAAATGTAATCTTTTGCTTTGATTGAATTACCTTGCTTATTTTCATTTTTTAAGCATGTCTAGGGTCTATGGTAAAATCAGGCGAATGTGGTATTTTCAGATTACATGGAGAAAACAAATCCAAAATTTCATAGTGTTAGTGAAATTTAGTGTAGCTTGGAAACCTCAAGAACTGCAGTGCTTCTCTTCAATCTGTAAAAGTTACTTTAAAGAATGTTATAAGTATCAGATATTGCAAATATATCCTGAAAGAACCTAAAATATTTGGTTAACACCAGTTTTGTCAAAGTAGCTCTGGAAATTATCGTAAATGTAAATAATAGTCTATATCATTGTAATTCTTCAAGCTATTGTGATACCTAAATTTCACAAAATAATCAAAAAGAGAGAAAAACGAGAGGAGAGGAAAAACGAGAGGAGAGGAAAAACGAGAGGAGAGGAAAAACGAGAGGAGAGGAAAAACGAGAGGAGAGGAAAAACGAG
>VZSG01000005.1:3362778-3379564 GCA_013398315.1 Nothoprocta pentlandii
AAAAAAAAAAAAAGTTGATTGTTTCTATTCCCTGTTCACTGGTGCAAGTTTCCAATGCATCCACACAAACCTCTCATACTATCAATGAAGGTGGGAAAAAAAGAGGAAAAAAAAGGAATAAGCCACTGTAAGACTGTAAGAGAGTTTATAAGTAAAATTAATAAAAAAAAAATGTTCATTGTATTGGCAATCCCTTCTCACACCTCAGTCTGTAGGCTATACCTCAGTGGAAACAGTAAAAACAAATCATGTTTTGTGAATCTTATCATTTATATAAATCTTTTTTTTTAAGAACAAATTTAAAATAAATGCTTAAAAAACAGACAAATTAATGCTGGAGTTCTAAAAAGTATAAAAAAATCATCAACAGACTCATCTGGATATTTGGAACAAAAATTAAAATTACTGGAAGATGACACTACCTCAAATTAAGTATTAAGGAAGATACACAACTTGAGACCAAGTCTTCAGAAGAAAATGATTTGAATACATTGCTCAGGGAACTTGAGGTTAAAACTGAAATAAATAAAGCAATAAGAATGATGACTGCAGTACAAGAGAAATAAGTTGAGGGTGGAGGACGGGATACAATTAAATTCAGTGAATTCGGAAGAGGGGCACATAGCACAGAGCAGCCCAGAAACACACGAGGTTTTTAAGCAAGGACTCCTGCTGTTCTGCTGGCCCCTAACTAACATGACCCAACAGTCCTTGGCACAGCTCAGAATCAAGATAAAATCCTCCTCCCTCTCCTTCCATTCGCAGCCTCACAGCCCCAGAGGGACCGGGGGCTCAAAGCTCCACCCTCGGCTTCCAGGGTTCTTAATGGGAGGGACATTCCGACCTCGCACACATCCTGCTGCCAATAAATTCTCCTCAATTTGCCCTAGAGACCACTCCGATTTCTCTTACAGGGCTCCTACTCCTATTACTGTCTTACCCCATGTCCCACAGCAGCTTTCCTTTAGAAAGGAAAGCTTTTCCTTCAGAAAGCTGCATTATTTTTTATATTAGGCCTTCAACTTCTGTATGCAAACTTCATTTCTCACACTGTTACCCATACACAGGAACAACCTGGGCACTCTGTACAATAAGATTCCAGCGGAAAGTACCTAATGAAATATTATAAGTTTCTCTGTGTAGTACAACATGCACACGTATGTGTTCAAATGGGGTTCATAGTGCAATTAAAACTAAATAAACACTAAATTAAAGGATGAAAGGGGTCCTAGGAATTTACTTCTACTTTCCTACAGAACTTACTGATGGAGTGTGAGCATTGAAGTATTTAAACAACAGGGAAAAAAAACAGTGAATTGTATATTGAGAGGGAAAGGAAAGAAAGGATCTTTCTTCGTAACAAGTAAGTCGGCAAGGCAACGCATCTGAAGCTCCTCAATAAATCTCAATAAATTTTGAAACTCAATCACAGCAATAATCAAAGCTCAAGAACAGTATTCTGTAATCTTCTATGCTATTTCACAGCAATTCCAATTCTATTTCACTACACCACTATTCCTCTACATTATGAGCAAAGACAGACAGAATTTGATAGTAATGATATAACACTAATTAAATATCCCACAAGGGGCAGACTTAGAAGAAAGCAAAGTTAAGGACACCTAGAAGGAGTCAGGGTCACCAAAAGAAAGAAGTTACAGAAGAAAGCCCCAAAGGAAACATCTGCAAGCAGCGCTACTGTTGAGAGAGGAGTGAGAAGCAAATCCTCACGTAGACCACTACCAGGCAGCCCGAAACTTAAACCAACACCACTGGTATGGGGTTCTTCTTGCGAGATCAAAAGGAGGCAGCAATGCCATCTGCTGTTTGCTTAGAAAAATTGTTAGAGCAGATGTTCCCATGCGTGGACCCTCCATTCCTTCTGCTAAGAAACCACTTGAAAAATAACCATGAAATAACATGGGGAAAACATCTGCCTGGTATACAGCAGACCACCAGTAGCGAAGCGCAGGAGAGCCAAGAGAGGAGGAGAAAAAGGGCTGGAACAGCTCAAGCACGTCTAGGACTACGTCAGAGACAGGCACCCCATGGCGTGGCGTAACCTCCATATGTATACATATGTACAACCACTCGCGGGTTGTCTTTTCCTTTCGTTACTCAGCAGGAGGAAGTCAGATTTCTCACCCATCCGATCTATGTCAGGCAAGACGCTGCCTGTGTAGTTGAGCCAAATACCACAAAATAATGCGTTCAAGAGCTTGTATAGCAAGGCATGGGGATGACTTACTCCTTCCTTTATCTGCTTATATCATATCTAGCACAACAAAAATATGATACTGAACCTATCATTAGCAATACAGAAAGTATTTGCTTTCTACACTACTAAAACTACTTTTATTCACAATTGTGAAATCTTCAATATTAAAAAAAATAGTAGCCTAGACTATTTAGTAACTCCCTCATTGAGACTTTTTGTATTAGAGGATTATACTCAATGCTATTTCAGCAGCTGAACTTTTATGAAACATACTATATCTAAGTCTTTCAATATAAATATAGTAATAACAGACAAAAGTACGTCATGGTCCCAACTAAGAGACAGAAAGTTTTGCTATAGAAAGAAAACACAAGGTGCACTTTACCTTCTATCCGTATTCCAGAAATGGCCACAAAATATTTTATCAAAGAGAATCATTTATATACAAAAATAAAAAGCATTTTAGATATTAAGAGATAATTAGTTGACTTAAATTAAAAAAATATGTTCATGGCAGAATGCTCTGAAAGGACTGATGAATTTTCAGAGCATGCAGTTCTGGTAAAGAGACAACACACAGCGACAAAGCTGTAAAAGAAGCTAGTGAGTGGATGGTAAGCACCATTGCAAAAATAACTGAAGAACAAAACACCTGAAAAACTGAATACTTTATCTCAGTGGAGACATGACAGTGAACTATTTTCTTGACCTCGTTATCTCACATTTTAATAATAGATCATTGAAAATATTAACTCTACAGCCCCGTAGCTAATCTACATACATACATACAATAGATGACTTGGCACTGCAAGTTGCCCTTGAATTTGCCCCGGCTAATGCTCTGCCAGCAGCGTGCAGAGGGAAGCAGGCTGTGTGGAACTGCCATGTTTCCAAGGCACGTTGGTGCCACCTTGCAATGTGCTTGCCAAGGTCTCCATGAATAGAGCTGTTCCTTTCCCATCACTGAGGGGGAACAAGGGGACACTGTGACTTCTTGAATTGCCACCTCTTGGGGTTTTTTTCCTCCTCTAAAAAGGAGGTGTGAAGTTCCTCTAAAAAGGAACTTATTTTGTTCTGGGCTGATCTGCACCTTCCGTCATTTGTTCCTGATGCCCTTTCTAAGAAAGGCTGAGGATCTGGTGGTTATTCAGATATCAGGATAACTGGATTTGTGGGATAAACGCTAGCACACAGACCCTTCTCAGAAAGTTCAACAAAGTTTACTGCAGATTGAGATTACAACTGTTTTTCTAATGGTCCACTTACATGCTGCTGCTGCATCCCTTAACTTGCTGAAATGACACTTTGGACATATCTTAGTCTGAGGACCATGATCTCCACGTATTTTTAAAAAACTATTTGTTTTGCTTTTAGTGCAGAATGGCAGGCAGCAGCATTGTGTGCATTCTTGGTTTCACCATCGAGTTCATCAGCCATTGAGGCATTTATAACCTCTAATAGGGAGAGACAACTCCGGTCATGTGAGACTGCAGACCCACCTGCTGTGCCTTCTGGCCCAGCCTTCACGATTTTAAGAACACACCGTTGCGTACCCAAGGCAAAGTCAAACATTGTAAGAGAGGAATGACCACAAAAATTTGTTCCCCTCACTCTAAGAACTATTTGCTCTTTCTGTGATGGCCTGGGAGTCTTGCAGTGCAAGTTAAGCAAAACTCCTCTTACCTCTGTCCCCCAATCCACCACCAGAAGAAATCTCAAGTAAGGATGGTAATAGAAATTATTGCCAGGAAAAGAAGAGATACTAGAAGGAGACAGGCTTGCATTCTGAATGCTCCTGAACATGAGCAAGGCAGAGTGAACTGTGGAAAAATAAAGCAAGGACATTCTGGTATTGAACTACAGCTGGCCTGAATTAAATCGTGTGCAAAAGGAGTCCAAAACTCCAGAAAATTGAAGAGAATGAGCCTGACTGAGCTAGTAGAGATGCCCAGAAGGAGGAATGTTGGAGGCTGAAAGGTATGGAATGAAGTATGTACTAACTAGCACCAAACCAAAGACTGGATTTGGAAAGTGAAAACCAACAAAACAACAAAAAGCTACCACTTGGTAGAATAGTTCTTACACACACTCCTTCAGAGGGTGATCTTCAAAATACTCTAATATCTGTGGCAAAAAACATGGCCAACCTATGTAAGACTGTATTAGGGAAGGGACTCTGGGAAAACAGTCCTTCAATATTTCATGATGCAAGTGGTCAATTTAGGAAATATCTCAGATATTGTCATATTTCTTCATATAATAAACGTAATAACATGCAAACATGTAACATGTAATAAAAACACAGAAGGAATTATTATCTGGGAACTCTCCCCTTGATCGCATCCCATCAGATCCATCTTTATAGACTCAAAACTCCTTTATGTTGTTGCTGAGAAAGGCAGAAATTAGAGGTTTCTAAATAATTATTTTTTCCAGTTTCATCAACTGGTGGTTTATGCCCTAATGCCTGTATGTTTTTTTGTAAGTGACTGAGCAGTGATACCACAATGGTATTAGCATTGCCAGATATCTACTTTAATGTAAAAACATCACACATATTTCAGATCCAGGAGGCATTTATATCTGGATTCCAACTTTTCAGAATAAATTATACCCATTTTAAGGCACAGAAAACACAAAATTGACTTTGAGAAGTTTGGAAAATTGTTTGGCCCAGCTCTGTTTCAGATGGTGACCAGCTGCAAGTTTCTCAAAGACCAGACCTGACGATGTGAGCGATTCCTTCCCATTACAATAGATGGCAGAGGAACATGTGCACACACATGTCCATCCAGAGCCAATATGATGAATAAGAAACAAGATATTAATTTATCACATTAAATTTGCTTTCATCCACTGCCTTTCATTACCATTTTTCTTTTTCTTTCTTTTTTTTCCTGTTTGTTCTTTTTCTCTTTTCTCTCCTCTTCTACTGATACAAAAGAAAACGAAATCTGCCTCAGAGCAGGCTTTGATAACTACTCATGAGAAAAGTTTCCAACTCTTGTATACAGAGGCTGGTCCTCTGATAAAAAAAGGAAATCACATTTTCTGAGTTAACTTTAATTAAATTCTCAATCTTCACCTACACAACAGAAAAAGAATGGCAGAAAGAGGCACTTTTCTTACAATTTTTAGTCAATTTTTTTACAGAATCACAGAATGGTTGAGGTTGGAAGGGAACTCTAGAGATCATCTAGTCCAACCCCCCTGCTTAAGAAGCAGGGACACCTAGAGCGCGTAATTTTTCAGAATCAGAGTATGTGATTTCAATAATTAGCATCTAGAAAAATCTCAACCAGAAGTACTAGTAATACCTACTGAGACACACAGAAAAATAGTGCAGTTTACCTGTGCCTAAATGTGGTATTTTATGAGGAAAACATGTGCAAGCCACTAGCCCTTAACAAATGCACACAGCCTTTACACTGGCTATACTTTTGTCTAGATTTTCAGACAATAATAAGGAAATACAGCATATTTTCTGTGATAAATAGTATTTTGTAACCACTATACTACCATAAATAAACTGCTTACATATAACTGCCCATTATATGCTCTATCAGTGAATCAGAGTTGTTCTGACAGGTCCACATATCCACCCATTTTACTACAATTAAATGTCTCATTCCTATTCTGGATTTACATACCACTTCCACCAGCTAGTTCAAAGTTTTTCCCAGTAACATATATCATAGGCTTGCTTCAGGTGGAGATAAGAGATAAAAATGAGTGATGCTTTGTTCCCAAAGATATTCTCATTGACGAGCATGCCAAAAGGACACGTTCCAAGGATCACAGCTGTAGGCAATTATTGCCATTATGCTATCAGTGATTGCCGTTATTCCATAGGGATAATGTGAAAAGCATCCCTCTGCAAGGCATTGCAGAAAAGGAGGTGAACACACACGTTTGTTGTCAGAAGAGGTAGAAAGATTGATTTTTATGTTTGTTCTCTTCATGATCATTCCAAAGTATAAACAAAAATGTTGCTGCTTCACAATGCATAAGAGAAAGAAAATTAATAAATTAATCTTCCTGGTCAAATTTCACTATCATGGATTTCTAAACCTGGGATATTCAGCATCTAAGGAAAGCTTTTAACAATTAGCACTTGAAACTTCTTAAAGTTCAGGTAGATCTAAGAATTACCATTTTCTCCTTCTCTGGCTGCTAAGTAGCTATTCTTCTTGATGTTACAAATAACAAAAATCTCTTTCAAAGTGAACATACTGAATAGGTACAGAAAAAAAACTTTAATAAGCTATTATTTCTGATGAGAAATTTGATTACATTTATAGTTGCCAGCTGCACACACATTCCAGAATACTTCCTACGTTGCTGCAGATGTACTGTTGGGCCATTGCTTCCCTCCAGTCAATGGAAGATACCAAAAGAGAAGACGTCTTGCTTGGGAAGCAGTCAGGGCAACAAACACCGGTGACCTGTGTGGGCCTGGAAGAATGTTGCGTCTGCTCATCCCTGCTGCCTATGGGAAGCACTGGTATATTGGCCCAGCCCTTGCCCGCCTTTGTCTCCTTGGCTGGTTCCTGCTGTTGTGCAACAGCGCTCATCGGCTCTACAACAACATTATCAATATTTGTTTACAGACTTGGTCGGTGAGCCAATGGACTGTATTTTCATGTTAAAAATAAACTGTATTTTCATTTTAAAGGCTTTTCAAAGTCAAATTTCACAAATTTTAGAAATAAAATTAATGCTAATACCAATAATCTACAATATTTTTAAATAATATTCCAATATCTCAAACAAAATTGATCTTTTCAGCTCTTTGGAAATACCGAGAAAAAAACTACACATGAAAATTTCAATTATAAATTGTTTTTAAGAAAGTTACTATTTTCTGCAGTATTTCTATCTGTACTAATTCACAATTCAAACAAAGAAAAACAGCGCTTTTAAAGTACTAAGATATGACTTTATGCTACTAGCCCAAGGTGTATATCCAAAAATAGATAATCGAGGTTGTTGACTGCTCTTATGAGCTCAGATCCCAGCTGCATGTCTCTATGCAATGTTTTACCAGGAAATCCATCATATACTGGGCACTAAAATGCAATATCATAAATTCAGTTCAAATTAAATCGGCCACATACTGTCTGTTTTGATCGTTATCCTTGGAGGCTGCCAAGGGAGGTAGAGAATACTGGACCATACCCAAAACTATAAGTTTATGCGAATTTATGTTTGTGAAACAGCATGATTCGCAGGCCTAGGAGCAACTAGGAGACAACGGAACAGAAGGAAAAGCCAGTGCACCAGGAGCACATGATGGATGTGTCTAGCTTTGTAAAGAGTCCCATCTGGTTTTATGGCTCCTCGCCTTTCCAAGTTTGGTAACCAAATAGCATACACGCTTCTTAAGAATTTTGATTACAAGAAAAAATGGTTTAATAAACATGCCTTGTAATTCTTGAAAATATGCTTCATACGAAGCTTACCGGCTAAAGAGCTGAGTCAGAGATTTAATGATAACAGAAGTGTGCTGAAGTTCAGTAGGTAGGACATGCAGTCTCCCTTCCTATTCCAAAATAAATACTGTCATGGAAAATGACTGTGAAGTTGTACCCTTCCACTTTTCCTCTCACTGTCCTATTTCTGAAGTCCTATTACTAGGACTGCTGGTCCTAGTAAGTTTAGCAAAACAAGAATGGATATGAAGATTTAACAGAAGGAATCAGATGCCCCTTGTAGAAGAAGGAATATAGATGAAGTTAATTATCCAAAAAGAGAGTTTATAATGAAATGTTTATCGATGCAGGAGAAGCTAATTTATCCCAAATGGTTGTCTCCTATCAACAAATTCACAAAGCATTATTTCCTTTATACAAGAAAATGATGCAGTCATCCAGTTTAGTATATTAAGGAGCAGACCTACTACATCTGAGCTTGTCTTGGGTGGGACTAGACCAATCTAGAGCCCTTCAGGCTCCCGCTACAGTTGCGGCTCTTGTACTAAACTGCAGTGCTATCAACTTAGCGTGTCCATGTAACCTGTGTCCAAGAGTTGACTCCTGGTTCTCCATTTCTAGTGTCTTCTGCATTCTGGAAATCAGTTGCTCCCTGTTTCACAAGCGACTAACAGTGCGGCTGCCTTACCTACCGTGTGGTTGTTCTTCACTGCCAAAATCAGATGGTGTGCAATAGGAACATAAGGATTTCTTAATGATCAGTCATTGTATGGTACAGACATGACCTGAGGCACATCAACAATTTACTGTGTGCAGTTTATTGAGGTGTTTATTAAAATGCTACTGATAACTTAGATAAATTATTTGTAAGATATTCTTGATTTTTCTCAGTCAATTTGATATTCACAATTCTTTCACAAAGTAACTTGGACAAGTATTAAAATACATTAAATCAGAGTAGTTACATCATCATCCTGTCATCAGCATCTACACTGCTTATATGTGCCAAACACTTCCAGTACTGTCCTTTCTTTAATGTCCAGGTGTACTTTGATGCAAAACAGTGCAAAGCTATGATGGTGGGGAGAAAAAAACTACACGTTAGTGGAATATATGCAACTTCTCACATTTCCTCTACTGGAGAAGAAATATATGTGTTCAGTGGGCAAAAACAAGAAAAGATATTTCAAGAAATGATGCAATGTGTTACCTTAAAAAACAATGAACAGCTGCCCATAAAATGGAGTTCTTTCCTGAACTGCTCACATAGTCTAGGAAAGAATTAGACTCACAAGAAAAAGTAGTTGAAATAATGGCCAAAACCAGAGCGCAAGCTGTAGGCAGCAGCATCAGGCACACATTCCCAACAGCAATTCCCCACTCCCACACATGGGCACTATCTTAACAGCACCAAACTGGAAACAGGGATGAGACAGGGAAAGACAGAAATACCTCAGACTCACACAAGGTACTACACAACACTATAGGGAGCGATAAAAACAGGACAGAGTGCCTGGCTGATGGATAAAATAAAGCCTGCAATTGCCAAGATTAAAAATTACAAGTTCTGTAAATGAGGTTTATCTATTTCAAAGTGATCTGCTGACAAATGGTATGATGGTAATTTTAATTACTCACATTTTTGTCTTGCAATTTTTGTGCATATGGTTAGGCAATGTGTAGAGCAAGGTATAATTTTATACTGCTAAGTATGTTGCATTATTCACATTTTTGTCTAGTCCAACTTGAGACAGAATTCAGATGTTAGGTTGGTCTCCACTTTATTACATAAGTAAAAACACTGCCTTTTCAAAAAAAATGATGCAACTTCTATCAGGATGCCTCATAAAAAATAATTTAATGGATTATTAAACAATATTTCAAGATAAAAAAAATCCCTTTTGTATATGGAAAATGGAGATTTGTTTACAGAAGAAAGTTTGGACTGTAAAAATAACTAAAGACCATTTCCCTGAATCTTGGTCTTAAGGTCTTTAGTCCAATGTCTAACTACATACATGTTGGCATCAAGTTTCAGCACCCATCAAAGCATCTAAAGCTATTTTCCATGTAAGTAATGCTTATGTGTGACAAAAGCATGCAATATCTGCCATTTTTTGCATGTCAGCATCAATTTTGCAAGAAGCAGACTGTTGTTTTTCTCCCATCTTAATCTATACATTGTCACACAGAAATGCAGCAACAGCAGCTCTTTCTAGATGAAATACAGCAGGAAGCCAAACATACGTTCCTAGCCCACAGACTTACTAACACAAATCCAAGCATCGAGGCAGTCCCACCTCACTGCCATTACCTACATAGGAGCATTACTCTAAAGCAGACCACGTTCTTGAGCGATAGATGTTGGACATAAAAACAAGACTAGCTTGTGGTCCTTTCTGTATAGCTGTATATTGCATTAAGGGGAACTAAGGAACGTATGGAAAGCTTTCAGTGGTTACTCTTCTCAACAGCGTGCAGAACAGAGCAAAAATAGCAGCTACTTCAAAGCTATTTCTCCTAGTGGCAACTAGCTAACAAAGTCCTCCCCCTATATTTAATCTCCTCAGTTACACTCTGTCCTTTCTTCAAGCCCTGGCATGGGACCATATGTCAAATACAGGATTCTCTCATTTGAAACTCTTCCCTCCCAGAGTTGCTGCAATCATCAGTCCTCAGTGGTATCTCGGTTGCTACATGCTCAGCAGTCATGGTAAGCCAAATCAATCCAAATCAAAGCCAACGATGATTTAATGATTCAACGGAAAGCAGTGCTGGATGATCTGTGAATGCTACAAAGTTTTTCCACTTCACTTTATTAATGTATATTATCCAGGAAGAAAGTGAACTGTTCTGCTCTACTGTATGAGTCTAATCAACAGTACCTAGTTTGAAAAGAAAGCAGCTACAACTGAGATCCCACATGTCAGCCACAAATACACCAAATAAAAATTGCCAGCTACTTTCCTCTTCAACTGAGTTCCAACAAAAAGGAGGAATGTGAATGGAGAGAAGAACCACAGGAAAAAACAAAACACCAACAACAAAAATACAACAAAAAGAAATTGTACTTAGCACTCTATTTTTCATGGAGACACATGGAAATGGGAATTCTCTACCATTATCAAAAGCAGTTTGGATGTGGCACTATGTTTATTCAACAGAGAGAACACAGTATCATAGTCAGAGGCCTCATTTCTGTATATGGACCCCTACTTTTCCCCTACTGGGGAAGAAGCCAGGCTGCTTCCCCAGTTAACTGGAAGGGAAATGATCGGCGCAGGTTGCTCATGTCATGCTCATGCCCTCAGCTCTCACATTCAGCATGTGCATGCACCTTGCTAATGAGGACATCACAAGTGCTCCAGAAGGCCAGAGTTCCCATCCTGCAGCTCACAACTTTGCCCCTTCCAGTTCACATCACCCTGATCATCCTTTTAGCCTCTTCTCCTTAGTGACACCAAAGGGTCCACCCGACACCTGCAACATACTCTTGATGGCCTATGTCAAGCAACCAAACTTACCTTTTCAACATCAAATAAGAAGTGCTTTTCAATAACTATATTTACACACAGTGGGCATTCCAAAAATTCCTCTTGTGTTAACTTGGAGCAGCAAGATAAACATATTGTTCTTTGTCTCATGACTGAAACCTTCAAACATCCCATGCCTCCTGACACATCCCGAGTTGACTGCCAGCCATGACTACCTCCCATTTAGAGGAAAGTCAAGAGTAAATAAAACACAGTTTTTCTGGGAAGTGCTGGGCAAGGCTGCTCACATCTTCTATGAGCTCAGCTACAAGCTCAAGGAAAACAGAGCAGCAAAGCGACACAGAGAGAAAATGTTATCTGAGAACCCCAGGTAGCCTCAGGTTTCACACTAGTGATATATCATATAGGTGAACTCCTCAAGAGGACTAGGCAAACATACAATATAAAGGATGAAAAACTAGTCACTCAGATCCACAGATGCTAATGGAAATCGTTGCCTTCTCCATAAACAACTTGAGAACAAATTTCAAGATTCAGCAAAATTCTTGTAGTTTTTGTATTATTGTAGAATTTGCATTATGTGGCAAATCTAGTACTTCTAAGATGGGAAAACTCAAAATAAGAGCAAAGTTTTTAACAATTTCCATAAAAAAGTGGGAAAAGAAGGAGGAAAAAAGAGGAAAAAAAGTGGGACCACTAAAATATTTTTGCCTTAATGATGTCAAATTTTATTTTGGACAGAATTAGATTTTTTCCCCCCTTTTTTTCCTCTAGCATCTCAGTTTTACTTTAAAATCTTTAAACATATTACAACAGCAAATGCAATGTTATAAGTTGTTATATATTTACATATAAATATGTAAATGAGACAGATGAATATTCAATATATACATGTTAGTAAAACAATGTTAATAAAATCATTGAAATATTTTACCATATCAAGCCCATGAGTTTTTGAAATGTTCTGCTCTGAAATTCAAAAAAGTCACTCCTATTGTTACAATTGCACAATTTTTTATTTTACACAGATCTCTTGTGTAAAAATGAATTTATAATTATTTTTATAGAGAGATCTGTTCCACTAAAAATATTTTGAATGGTTTTAGTGAGTCCAGAAACAGATGAGCATAAGTAAACTGCTGGTAAATACATTACAAAGACTGGCTGCAGCAGGCTTGAAGGCTTGGTCTTTGCTGGCTGAATCTTTGTTTCATTACACACTATTTCTACTGTTTGGATATGGTGAGAGAGCTCAAGCTGCTGGCTATCTGCCATGTATATGCAGGGTGAAATTATGGAGAATATTAGAAGCTAAGGGTGATCGTGCATTAACATATTGACCACACACCAGTGACAAATCACAGAAAAGCAGGCAAATGCTGAGGAAAAAAAAGGTCTCCTCAATAAAGACAAGGTGGAACAGGGACCACGTGAAACCTCTGTTGCTGCTTTCCCTATCCAAAACTCATTTATATGCAGCATAAATAGCAATGTTTGCAGCCACGTATTCCCTCTTCATTCTGTAAACACTGAGTTACAGAACTGAGGCCAGATTAATTAAATGCTTCCATTAAAGAAGAGCATCATTGACCTCTGCTTCTGTAGCTTGCCAGTAGAATAAATCATAAGACTTCAAGTCCAAATTTCACCTGATCTTTTAATATACAGAGATACTGCTGAGTAGTTCAGTTGGGTTTGGTCTCAGCAATGTTATACCTGTCCTGTAGCCAAAGCTGCAGTGCCAATCTGGCACAATTTTTGACATTCAATATACTGATGCTTACCTTAGTTGATTTGGGAGCAATTTATTTTACCAGAGCTGAATACCACTACTGCGAGATGGTCCTGAACGCTAGGAAAACAAGCTAGGAAAAACATGCTTGCTTATTATTATGCATATATTTGTTAATTTAGATCTATAGCTGAATGTTTACTTGACCTGTAACTGCATGTTGCAGAATATCTGCACATACATGAACATTTGGCTAGGCACATTTTTCTAAACAAGACATTGTTCCGTTCTCATGATTCACATAAAAGACCTCATACAATTGTGGACATTTAAAGAGTTATCCAGGAAAATACCTAACTATGCAAAAATGTCTGCTTAATTTATTGATTCATTCTGGACCATCATGGGAAACTCAGGGCCTAAAAATATCTTACCCATAGGCTTTATGTTCACATTTCACTCGTACTGAGAATGACTGACTGTACTAGAGGCCCTTGGTACCTGTTGCTGAAGTTTCTTTACTCAGTATTTTTCTTGGACAGGACTTGCAGCCAACTGGTTGTAATTGACCCTCTATTGGGACAAGTTAGGATAAGAACATATGCCTTTCCTTAAAAAAAGAAGGAGAGAGAGAAAAAGAGAAGGAGAAAGAGAGAGAGAAATATCACCAGTATTTATTTTAAGTTGCCTTCATTTCTAACTTTTTTGGCAGAAATTCAATCTTCTGTCATAATGCAGAAGTCCATTTAAAAGCAGCTCCTGGAAAAAAACACTGCACAATGAACTGAAACGTAGCTAAAATATAAAATGTAAGAACACAGCAGCAGAGTTATTTCTGCCCTGTAGGGTGTACTGTCTAGTACACCTGATATTGCCGTAAGATTTCTGCATATGAAATGCCAGGCTGGCATTTCTCTTTAGGGCAGTCATTAGTCAATTTGTCATACATCATGCAAACACAAATTACTAAATTATAACTGCGGATGTGCAAACCTCCTATGGTTCTTTACCTCAGGCCAACTATTTCTAGGCTAAACAAACTTGACACCAGGCTTCAGCAGCAATAGTAACAATTCCACAAGAATCTCAAGGGATTAGCGGCTGTACCATGTGAAAATATGCAAATTCTCTCTAATTTTTCATGTATGAAGAAATAACTTTATTCTTGCTAAGCTTTTTCATGCAGAAAAAAAATATATTAAAAATCAAAGCTACATGAATCCTTCTGAAATGTGCTGTAATGTTAAGTTTTGGGGCACATACGTGAAAACTCATCCCATCTTATCTTGCTTGATGAGTTTACACTCATGCTACGTTTCCCATGATTTTCAGCATACAAAGCAAAATTCCCACTGAAATCTACAATCCACGCCCAATGGAGTTGGCATCCTGCATCCCCTTGTTACTTTTCCATAGTCCAAATACAAGCTCATAGATATAACCTAGAAGAAAACTTTCCCCCTCTTAAATATGTGCAAAAACATAGTATTTCAAAAGTCGTTATACATAAATTTCTTCTTCCTTAAAAGAATACTTGTTTTACGTGTATGCTTCTGATTTTCACACATGAGGTTAAATTCCAAGCTGTGAAATACTGATGAAATCTACTCCTTCCTTGAGGTGGAGGGAAGTGAGATTCCATCTTTCCTCAATTCAATGTTCCAAGCTATAATAAAATATGGCAGGGAAAGTCAGTAAGTCTGTGGTATCTATGATAAATTAGTGGATAACGGGTATTCCTTCCAAAGCACAAGTCCTCACTCTCTTCCCGCTGCAAAGGAATTTACACTTTCAGGTTGATGGTAGCACGAGGCAGAGGCTTGCACAGGGTTAACGAAGGAAGGATCGGCATTTTTAACTAACACAGGTTGTAGCTAGATGAAAATAGTTGTTCTAAAGCGGTAAAGGGCTGTTCAGTGTTGGTTATTCAGATAGGCAATACAAGGAAAAATCACGTGTTGCCACAGGAGAAAAGCAGGGCTTGTGTAGGGCTTGCCTACTGCTCCAGTCACACGTCCTCTCACAGTCCCATGTCCAGCAGCCTCTCATGCAGGAACTTTCTCTCCTAAGCGCTGGCACGGAGGCAAGGACGGCCTAAATGCCACCAAGCCAGGCTGCCAGACACGGCAATGGACGTGTCAGGAGCCTGAAATTCCCCCAGAGAAACAAGGCCTCGGCTGGGGCCTGATGCCACCGTAGCCATGGGCCTGATGCCGCCGTAGCCACGGGCCTGCTCGCCCTAGGGAGTAGCGGCTCACGAGGACAACACTGGTAGCGTCACACAGACACTTCCCACAAGAAGAAGGATCCTGCCCAAACTTTGCTTTTACAATTGTTGTCATCTTGTGATAACCTGAAAAAAATATTAAGGCACAGTGAATGAGAGCTTTTTTTTTTCTTTTTTCTTTTTCTTTTTTTTTTAGCAGGAACTTAACCTCTTCCGTGGATTAAAGCCCATAATTCATTGCAGCCAAGAAGCTTCTAAGAGCAATGTTATCAAAACTGGAATCATCATCAAAAAATTGTATAAGACAACACTGTTTAAGTACAAGTCTAATTACTACAATCTTTTTTTTTTTTTTTTTTTTCTTTCTCCTCTGCCCCCTTCTCTTTGTTTCCTTTGCATAGATCCACTTAATCCCATCTCTTAGTGTGGGCAAAAGCTGACAGTTGCATGACAAGGAATGTTTCCCTTTGTAAAAGCCTACTTCCTCTCTGGGTAGTTTTAGCCTAATTGAAATGTTTCCTATTAAGCTCAATCAAGGCAGCAATTATCTAATTACTCACTTATGCTTTTCCAGTCAAAAATTGTCCAACCAAGCATATTAAAGGGCTGCATACATATTTATTATTGTTTTTATATGTCCCTGGTTTAGCTTTAAGCAACAGCTGGAATATTTTTACAGTTCTTTTGTACTGTCCCTAAGTCAGATTGCTACTATTTTTTTACTACAAAGAATTGTGCAGGTCACACAGCCTCAACTATGTGGCCTCAGAATTGCTCAGTACATACATGACCTCCTCAGAATCAAGTTACTGCTCCATAATATAACAAAGAGAAGAGAAAGTTGCAAACAAACCCATTTCATATGAATGGACTTTGCATAAATAAATTGCAAGACAGAACTGCCCAAAGCAACTTTTAGGTCCCCCTACTTAGAATTTATTTTACTGATACAGCTTATCTTTTCAAAACCAACTGCTGATTTTGGATACCACTGTTTCTAGGCTCACAATTTAAGGCACTGTAAAGTAACGTAAAAGTTTTAGGAAAGCAATGAGCAACCACACACTGAAGCCTGGACGCTTCAACCATGTGAGCTGGAGAACACTGAAGTCTCCTTCAAACACTGAGACTTGTCCATTGAAGGCTTTTTTCTAACTTAGCCTTTCCTGCACATATACAGCCCATAAAAATATAGCACTGCTCTTCACTCAGTGAAGAGTCTCTCTTGTGCAAGTGAGAGGGATAGAGCAGAAAGTTACAGAAGACTTCTGTCCTGCGTTACAGAAATAGCACAAGAACAGTTTTGAGGATTCATAGAACGTCTCCTCAAATACCTGATGAAGATAACTGGGAGAGGCCCTTTGACTTCAGTGGCTTTGCCTGTGGTCCCTAAGCAGAAAGTAGACTCTTCTTACAACACCCGACAGCACAAGAATAAAGCCCTGCAGACATGCATTTGGGCACTTGCTATTTCCCAAAAAAAGTACACGGGCAGAGGGATGGCCAAATCCTCAAGTGCTCACATGCAGAGTGCAGTGGAGCCAGCCGCATGACAGGACCTCCTCAGCCACCTCCCACCAATCCTGTCTTGTTCTGCCAACCTGAAGTTGACTGTCAAGCACATGTGCTCCTTCCTGCTGTCCAGGCCAGTCAGATTATGCCCAATATCAAGAGAGAGGAGAG
>VZSG01000005.1:3379594-3441679 GCA_013398315.1 Nothoprocta pentlandii
AAAAAAAAAAAAAAAAAAAAAACACACCCAGAACCCAAGAGATCCCATTTTCTCTTTAAGGTCACATTACATATTTTGGCAGCAGGACTGCCTAAAAGCTATGGGAATATTTAATTGTTCCAGAAAAGGAGAAAGAGGGAAAAGGGGGGAAAGAGTAACATAACTGAACATTTTAGGAAAGCAAAACTAGACAAAGTCACCCTACTAAAGCTTATCAATCGGACTGCAATTAACATTACAGATCACGCTGCCAGAATTACAGCTGCGTGGCACCCCTTGTGCCAGAGACATGCCACACGTACATGGGCTCGAGGCGCCCACCCGGCCAGCAGGCAGTCTGGAAACACTTAATGGCCATTGCCTGTGCTAGTATGTAGGAAACCTAACTTTAATTCCAAGACTCAGGGCATCTGGGACAAAACTAGAACTAAATGACAGTCATCATATGGTTGCCCTTTATTAATTTGCAGACTATAATACTTTGTCATAATCCTATGAACATATTCCTGTTTTCTACTTTTTAAAGTGAAAGTGTTCACTGTTAGCAGAAAGGATAATTTTACAGGGGGGAAAAAAAAGAGTAATTTCAGACCTATGTTGTCATAGTCAGAACATAAATGGATACATATACAGTATTTCATAAATTAATGAAATGCACTGTTTTTCCCCACTACCTGACTGTGATGTTGTTTCATATACATTATCAACAAAAATACAGCTGCCTGGAGTTTCTGGAAGATATATGTGTATAGTACATATTCACACCCCATATACATGGTGGTAATATCCATGTGAAAAATTGGGGAGGTATGTGATACCTATGACTGCATCACCTGTCCACTAGTGCGGCTCCCTGGGGCTTCCCTCTGACATTCCAAACCCCTGAGCAGCCTCAAACAGCTGCCACAGGGAGGAACTAAAAGGAAAAGAAAAAAAATAAATAAAAATAAGCAGTGCCCCCAAATCTGACAGTGAGGTGCTACTCCTCTTCCTCTTTTCTTGCCTCCCTCCCTAGTTCCTCCCTAGCATGAGCTGAGAACCAGCCCTACCTGAACTACAAAAGGAACAAAGCCAGTTTTGAACTGCTAAATACTCTTCTGCATGCCCCAAATATTACAGCTACAAAATCCTTGCATGCCCCAAGGGAAGTTTAGCACCATAGTGATATCAAATGAGAAGATTTATTATGGTAACCACAGCTATGATGAGTGGTTCTAAATTTCAAAAACATTGCAAGATTCAGAATTCCCAGTATCCCAAAGCAATGAACACCATAGCCTTAAGAACGAGTACAAAGAAATATTCTGGATGCACATAAGAGTTTCTCACTGAAACTTAGAAAATAAAGTACTAGAAGATTACACTGTCACAAAACTCAGGGTTAACAGCTGTAAATTATACAGTCACTCCAGTCTTTCCAATGGTAAAAGAAAGATCTTTTTAATATTGAAGTCTGTTAGACCAGATCACTGAAAGCTAATGTCTCCTTGCCATAAGCAGTAACCTGGATGGCAAAAAACAGGATCAAACCTGTTATCTTTAGCCCACATTCCAGAAAAAAAAGCTATTTTCTAGATGACAAATGACAATGTGAAAATAATGACAAATGTAAACACTTTCCCTTGCAGACTGCTCTTACATCATCTGGAGCCCTCTACATAAATAAATAGGTCTGTGTGTGGAGTCAGATACTCATCAGCTTTAACTAGTTCTAGTCCATATACTTTATGTTAACAACAACAAAGAGTATCTTTGCACAGTGGTTACTATTGCACATTTATCCAATAATATCAAGTCCTGAAAGCAGCTAATTTATGCAACAAAATGCCATGAGGAGCTGTGTTTAATTCAAGTGCCTAATTGTTGGGCAGCCACATGCTGCAGCAGAGGAGGGACCAGCCAAGCATCCCAGCACAACAGATTCCTCCCTTGCACGCGTGGTCTCCTCTTCTCCTTTGACTGTTTTTTCTCCTTCTGTCAGTAAGCTCTTTGGACAATTTAACTCACGCTTTTTGGAATTACAGTACTTAGCTTACCCTGATAGTCTTGACTCTTGATTTGAGCCCAATACTGCTATTACATTCCCAATATATATATTTTTTTCCACAGTTACAGTTGTCAAACATGGGAATGCATTAACCAGAAGGGTTAAGAAATCTCCATCCTTGGAGCTACTAGCACTTCGCTGGATATGGCCAGAGCAGCCCATGTCTGTCTTGGCTCTGCTTTGAGCAGGGAACCAAACAAAATTATCTCCAGAAGTCCCTTCTACGGTTCTATTATTCTAGTAGTAGCACTAGGAGTAGCAGTAATAATAAACCAGGCTACAAGAGAAAGCTAAGTAAAACATCTCAAAATTTCATTCAGTCCTCTCTCTAGAGTTTTCACTAGTCTTATGAAAAGGTTCTCCCAGAGCAGTGAAACAGATACTATAACTGGAAGCTCATCCCATCTCATCAAATAGTTTGATACATTTGAATGAGGATAAATTATTAAAGCTTTTTTTTTTTTTAATGAATTCAAGTATAAAGACCATTTGGATATATGAAATAAATCATACTCTTTTTCTAAAAATGAAGCTTTGAAAAGTATAAAAGATGTTCAAAATATCTGGATTGAGTTCATTAGAAAGTTTAAGGGGAGAAGTATCAATCAACAGCCAGAAAAAGTGCAACTAAAAGCACATAATAGCTCTGTATTCTATTATGAATATGATGACCTCATTGGTAAGTAATTATCAAAGTAGTTGATTAAGAATTCTGTTTTCATGGCACATGTTAATACTTAAGGAATTTTGATACCACCAGGAGTTGCAGGAGAACAAAGTATAAAGCAGTATTTATCCTAGAAAATTTCTCATATCATAGAGAATAGGTTCAATGGAAATAAAAAGGGATTTATTAAAAATGACTACTGATAATTAATTTTTCCTGAGGCCCATAAAATCTGAAGGTAGAGAATGTTAAGAGCATAGAGGGAAAGGACTAGAAAAATTAAAATCCTTAAAATCTTTAAATCGTTGTAAAGCAGATAAGCCCTGAGGGGTTTGGGAATGTTACAAAAGTCCCAACTGCACGTGTAAAATAAAAGAATGGATAAAACATATGTAAAACATGAACATTTTTATATTCTAAAGAACTGTGCTCCAGCTATTACTGTTCTGTCTGATTAGCAAACTGCTCGCTGCAGGAATAATGAAGCCTGGAAAGCATGATCTGTACAATTTACCACACCGATTCTCAAGAAAAACATGATGTCAGGATCTTGATAGTAGGTGGTCTTTAAAGGCAGTGTGTTGATTTCACATAACACAGATTCAATTTAAAATGTATGTGGAAATAGACAATGCACATCCAAAGCACAAACCACAATATATTACCTTTGTACAGAGATATGTAACAGTAATTCCTCCAAATTAAAAGTTAAACTGCTCCCAGAGGAAGAGTTGTCTAGCCAGCCCCAACGCAATATAATCACATTACAGACCCATGAGGACGTTAGAAGCCATCAGGACGACTGCCTTTGGAATCTACCGTGAAGCTAGATAGTGCAGTAGCCGATTTTCCACAAACAAGAATCTGTTTTTAAAAACAAGTCTAATCCATTTTGCAGCAAGTACCAAAAGCTAACCAAGGAGGTATAAGGAGGAAATTATCTATCAGCCTTATTTATATGGAATGGTTTCCTCTAATCTTGCTAATATACATTTGTCTAGTGTAGTTTTTCCTTTGACATTTCATAGGGGGTACTAACCCACCGTTCTATCACTTTTGAGACTGTAGAGTCTGTAAATTTATTTTTGTTATTTCATTGACACTTTTTTTTTTTAAACTACAGCCTGATTCTCAATTTCCCATTAAACAATCATTCCCATTAAACAACCATTAAACAACAAAACATCAAACAATCTCTTTATCATTAGATAAAGAGAAATGAGTCGGATCCCATTTTCACATTAGTCTAACAACAGAATGGTTGAAATAGGAAAGGACCTCTAGAGATCATCAAGTGCAGCCCTCCTGTCTCAAACAGGTCACCTAGAAAACATTGCCCAGGCTGGTGTCTAGGCAGCTTTTGAATAGCTTCAAGAATGGAGACTCCACCACCTCTCTGGGCAGCCTCCCTAAGGCTCTTTTATACCCTCACAGTATTTTTTTCCCCTTACATTCAGTTATACCCTCCTGTGTCTCAGTTTGTGACCACTGCCTCTTGTCCTCTTTCTGAGGAGACTCTGGCCCCATCCCCTTAATGATTTATGCTCTCTCACTTGCCACGTGGCATTCCTGGAGAAATGACCCCTACTCCAGGTGGGAAGGGTGGAGGAGGAGCTGCTACTAATTCAACTTTCTCTGTTACACAGTAGTGGGGGGGACTGACCCAGTACATGGGAAGACATGCTGAATTTCTTCAGGCTTGGGGTAATTCAAACTACATCTCCGATTTGCTGTTCTTGTCAATAGGAATTACAGCACAGCTGCATCCTGCTCTCAGGAGGGAGATTTTCATTTTGGATCCCAGCAGGATGAAGTACTCCATGTGCAACTCTAAAACAAGCATGTCAGCTGAAAAGAAGATCAAGAATTTAGAAAAAAAAATAGTACTTTTTTTTTTCATATTGACTTTCCCTTCTGCCTAACTTTTCCTGCTGACAGCCAAATTATTCTCACACATTCACAAGACACTTGGGTGTCTCACGGTACTCCAACACTCTTAAATACTGTGTTAAATCTTTAAATTGAAAGGCATCTGGTTGGTGTTCTGAACATCCCTCTCAGCCTAAAACTGAGATGCTGTTCTTCAGACAAAGCACAGCTTGATTATGCAGCCATTAGAAGTACAGTTGTCATTGCCTTGTTCCACCATGGGAATGCTCTGTGCCTAATAACAAGATTTAATAGAGGTCTTAGTGGAAGAGGAAAGGAAAGAGTAGTTTGTGGCAACAGCACCCTACAAAATGAGCATAAACAGTTCACGGCTGTTTTATTCCCTGTCTTTTCCTAAGGTAAATATGTGCTGGCAGTCAAATAAGTCAAGGGAACTTGCAAACCAGCCATGACAAGCTCCTTGCAGCAATCTAGAAACTCACTTCAAAAGCGACTGCCACAGAACATTTTCTCTAGTGGCTTTTCATTCAGCTTGGCATAGCAGTAGCCTTTTCTGTCCAATTGTTTCTCAGCTCAAAGCACATCCTTTCCTCAACTGCCAGCTCATTCATTTAGTTGAGAAAGACACAGCCAACATGTCACACTTTCCAACTTGCTTAAAACTCACTCTCGTAACACCTTCGCCTCTCACAAGGGGAATCATTACTGGAGTTCAATGTAAAGTCATATTTTTTTAAGACTTAGGCTCAATGTTAATATTTGTCTGTTAATACAGTAATTGCCAAGGCTTATTAAAAAGGGATAACTGAAAATGTAAACACACTGATGAAGTAACTGATGAGGTAAATATGCCTAATGATTAATTCCCTTTTCAGGCGCTAAGTACAACATAACCTCAATGTTATATGTTCTCGTAACTCCATATACATCTACTAACAAACATTATTTATAGCGGTCTTTCACAGAGGTGCAAAGGATGGGCTCAGCTGCACCAGATGTCGAGAACTCTCGATTCCAATAAACTTTAACAAGAGCTGAAGGTACTCAGTGTCCACCCCCATCACCAGCTAAGTAGTTAGCCTGCAGTCACACTGGAGTTCGTACATGCTAATAAAATTAGGCCAAAGACACAAGCAGCACAGATCTGAAGTAGGTAGCTTCACATTATTTTCAGTTTACTAATGGAAATGCCCCCTTTCACCCTCTGTCAGCAGTTCTGACCCTGTTCTACCCCTTTTCCTCTTATTCTGTGCTGCAGTGAGCAGGCAAGGTGACAGCTAATGGCTCCAACAGTCTCATGTGAAATAACACAAGTCTCTTCCAGCACCATTCAAGCTTCACGTCCTTTCAGATTCCTCACACTGCCTGAGACTGTGGACAGTGATGGAAGTTTTGAGAACACGCTGGTGCTAACTGGTATTCTTTTCTTGGAGGATAAGGAAGGAATATTTCCCATTGAGCCAAATCATCTGAGATGTAATCTGTTTTTCACCCTCCCAGCAGGATGTTAGAGACAAGCATATTTGGATTCAGAACACTATGAATTGGAAGTGGAATATTGAAAGTAAATAACGGAACATTTAGTTTGTCACAAGTTGCAGTCAAAACTCAGTGAAAATAAGGGCTACATCCAGAGGGCAATGAGGCTTTCACCTGCATTTCTATGGAAAAAAGGGAAGCCTGAAGTCTTCACAGGCTATGTTTCTTTCCTCTTCTACTATAGCTGGAAATAGCGAGAACAACTGTAACTGAGCAGAGTTTTGAGAAGAACAGACAAGGGCATCTGCCTCAAATTATATTGGGAGCAACTGCAACCTAGTATGCTTGTACTTAAATGGATGATTTTCTGTGTACTGCCAAGATTATAACTCTTGGTTTGCCTCAGTCTCTATCTTTATTTCTCTTGGCTCTGAGCAAGGCAGAACCAGAGATGCCAGGTGACCTTCTTACAGAAAGAAACAGGGCTCAGACACACAGAGCTCAGACTACACAGAAACAGGGCCCAGTTATCACTATTCAACGAGTTAACTTGCATCTACTGAGCCGTGGTGCCTTCCCTTGTACCCATTCAAAACCCTATGTACTCATTTGATTTACAGGCCAAACTCAGAAAACTTGATTTACAAAAGCCTAAACCATAAAATGATAAATTCACAGGTGCTTAAATGCTCAGTTGCAAAGTCAGAGCTGGAACTAGAACTGAGGGTCACGTGCTCCTGATTCTGCTCGTCTAAGTCTGGGATACACCGATGAATGCATAGGAATGCACCTAATTCACATTCACCCACTTCAACACTTCTATATGACACTTACAGAGCTAAAAAAGTACATAATAAATGGTCCCAAATTACTCTGAAATATTTGAAAGTGAGCTCACTTTTCTGGTGAAAAAAAGGACTTTTTTGGGTCCTAGACTTACTAATGTGCTTTAAGGGAACCAGTGTTAGCAGAACAACTTAGCTGCACGTGTCCATCCCAAATCACCAGCCCCCTTTTCTCGCTTTGAGGAAGCCCCAACACTTGATTGGGCAATTGATTAAATAAGGCAGAATTTATCCTTCCTACCACAGTGTGCTAAGAATCAGGCAGCTTGTCCAAGGAACAGCTTCATACTCAACTAGTAGAGAGATGTAAGCTCCCTGACAGATTATTTATCCCCTCTTCAGATACTAAGACATACGTACTTACCTTGATTTTAATGCCATTATCATTAATTCAGAGTATTTTACTAGAATAAATTTCATCTCCAAAATAGAAGTCTACAAAACATGGGAATTCTGTGTGTCCAAGATAAACATTTGTTGGAGAAACTTCATGAACTCAGAATTTTTTCTTTCAATTTCAGAAGAAAATTAGTTTAGATTAATGAGTTTGTCTTTATTTCTCTTCTCCCTCCTTCTCTCAATACCCCACTTTTCCATACGAGTTCTCAGAGGAAAGATGGGGAGGAGGGGGGCATCCCATTCATTTGGCCTGTTAAAAGAGCCTTCCGTTATTCCAGTGACAAAGTAGAAGGTGCGACTTTCTTCCACAGACACACATCTCTAATGCTTTGAGAATGCGTTTTCCTGGCACTCCCTTGCACCTTGCTGGCTGTATTCAGAAAACAGCCTTCTCTTTGCCCAGTGTTGGCCTATTTTTTTTCACTGTAGCCATACTCCGTTTCTGGGGCTTCTTCAATACTACTACAATGTTAGTTAAAATTAAAAGCAAAATTATCTGAAGTATTTTATTTATAATGTGGATGGAGTATTGTTACATGCAATTAAAAAAATGTCCCCATGCCCAGTAAATTTTTAATGCCAGACTTCAGGGTCACATATGAAGAAGCTGTAAATCTCCACTTATCTCTTTGGTTGGTGTCCAACTGGCAGTTGATCTCATGGCATTTCTCTTTAAAATTTGCACATAACCCCAGCACCCTCGTCACCATTTCCTTTCTCAATAAAGTTGCACAGGTTTGGATATGTTTAGCTGTAAGAGCTACAACTGAGCTTGTGGGGGATGCCACATATGCCCACTCACTGCACCACAATAACTGAAAATGCTACTTCGTAAAATATTTTTGTATTCTTCAGTAATGAAAATAGCATATAAATCCATTTTTTTTATATGCATGTGGATATAAAAGGAGTTTTGAATGTATGCAGTTTTGTTTTGATGGGTCCCTTAACATACAGGCATTGAAAAGAAAAGTTACCGGTATGTTTTATATTCTAAGTTCTCTATAGAAAAGGATTTGGAAAGCTGTTTCCAATACTTCATCAGTTTACATTTTAATAGGGAAAAATAACTGCTGATTATTATGAAACAATGAGCCACATTTTGGTTAATCCAGCCAATCAGCAGAAAGGATTTTAGGCCTTCTGTTTTATATTTGTGTGCGAACAGCTGTATTTCATTTTTCAGCTTCTTTGTTTTCCGAAGGTTTTTAACTTTTTGTCAGATAAAATCCTTGTTTTGCTGGTGTATTGGCCACCATGACAATTGGGGTGGAGGAAGGGGGAGATTATAGGAGAATCAAAAAACCCCTCGGTTGAAGAACTTCGTTTAAGAACAAACCCCTCCAAAAGCCACACATATAGAATTAAGTTTGTCTATAGGTAAAATACTGACTCCACAACACATTGCTTTGATACTACCTATTTCTGCAATATCAATCTATACTGGATAATTCACTGCTACAACAAAGTAGCAAAATACTCTGTCAGACAAATGGGGTACTACAGAATTCCCAACTTCCTAATTTTGATAGCAATTTATAACTTCTTTGGGAAACAGTTTAGATTTGTTTTAATAAAGCCATTGGGGAAGAATGAACACTGGAGGAACTCCAGCTGCAGAACGTGCAGTTCTTAAAAATTAAAAAGAATAAAATAATTTCATGACTTTTTTAATGCTTTATTGCCTCTTTTGAGAGTTACTTTAGAATTTAATAAGTTTGTTACACTATAAAAATCTGGGTAGGATTTCAGTAGGGTCAAAAAGTCTAAATCTAGCTTGCACTGCAAGTTAAAATGAGTTTGGTGTTCTCAGTTCAAACCTCAAGAGACAAACGTTAATGTCACAGAACTACTGTATATAAAGCATGATAACATAAAAGCTGTCTTCCATGCACGCTGGCAGGATCAAGTCCATATTTTAGCATTACAACTTTCTCATGAGAGATCCAAGAAACGCTCGAAATGCTCCACTAATAATCTAAGAGAGGAATATGTCAGGTTAGGCAAGGGCTAGGACAGACTAACCAGTGAGGCACTTCACGGATATGCCCTTTCAACCCCTTTCCAAGGGACAGCCACTCTCATGGCAACACTAACTAAAAAACAAGGTACAAAAGAAAACCAAGCATTTAAAAAACTGTTCTCATGTTCTCAACTTCAAGACATAGTCAAAGGACTGTCAAAGGCAGTAAAAAGAATGAGAGAGAGAGAGAGAGAGAGAGAGAGCGAGCGCGCGTGCTTCCATCTCAGATATGGCCCAAGTTGACCCTTGAATTCCACCGAATATTCGCTACAAACTAATCAGAAATGCAAAATGTACTTGTTCAAAATTGTTTATGTACTATATAAAATTGATTTTTTTCTTTAATACTCAAATTTAGTCCATCTGTTCAGAAAACATAAAATATTCTAAGTATATACAAAGAGTAGAGCTGCTTCATTCCGCTGGCCATATCCTGCGGTAGATGCATTTTCATCAGTATGTTTGTCTTGCAGACAAAATGAATATCAGATGGTGGTTTTGAAAAAGGGCAGACCTAACACGAGGTGATTAGTTTCAAAAACAGATTTTTATTCTTGATAAATTATTACCAAATACAATCATCTGTTGATTGAGGATATAAAACAGATTGGTCATACTATAACCCACAGGTTAAATGAAGAACGGAAATAATAAGTTTATTTAACATAGCCTTGCATCGAGTTCCCAAGCAGCACAAATCTAAGGCAAATAATTAGATTTTCAGTATAAAGATATACATTTGTTAAACCAGACATTTCTTGACGTCACCTATTTCTTTATAGGCCATACTGTCTACATTTTGTATTACATGTGTGCACAGGTCTTTACACATTTGTATAAATACATCATTTCCACTTACAACCAATGATTAATGTACTTTGTACAAGACTTACCCACTAGTATTGCCATTTTATTCAATTAAAAATTGTAAACTATAACAGTTGCTGATCCTTTGTAGATTGGCAGAACCTGCTGGCCTATAAAAAGAAATTCTAGTAGAGTATTATGGGGGGGGAAATAAAAAATAAAAAGATTCTTATAACACCAAGAGTCCTAGGAAAGAGTTTAGACTTATTAAAAGCAGCACATAAGAATTCTTGGCTGGTAGCTCTTATCAAAATCATGGTATAATGAGTTTCATACGAAATTCAGGAGGAAATGATACTCGTCAAAAATTACCTTGTTTTACCTTGAAGACAAATCTCAGCAGGACCATGTTTAACATGAAGATGGAGAGGTGGGGAAAAGTAATCAGATCTTGTGATTCCTACCCTACACAACTCTCAGATCTCTGTGGAAAAAAATCTATGGAAAATCAGTGTTAAGGGCAGCAGAATCTGGCCCAAAGCTGCAATTACTTGCACACCTCTTCCCCTAGTAAAAATTATGGTATCATATCATATTTTTATTGTATTCTGCGTTCTGAGATGTACTTATCTTCACAAAACTTCATGCAAATAAATCCTCATTAAAATGATAAACTTAATGCTTGCATAAAAATCTTGTACTTTCAGTAGCAATAACAATATGAAATACTGAAATTAATATTCTCAGTGGCAGCTCTGTGACAAGGTTTTAAATCAAAGACAATGGCTGACTAAAAGCTTTTCTGTCCTCCTTTTCTTAACTGAAGTGTTCTTCTAACTGTTGATGTTTGGTACAAAGGAAAGTTATACAGGCCTCAAAGTTTCTAAAAATTATAGGCTAAATCTGTTAAAAGGTATTCTTTGCATAATTTTGGATAGTATGCAACATTTTCACGTACCAGAACTTCACCCTTCCGTATTGTTGGACTGTCAATAGCAAGTTGACCCTCCCAGATATGAACCCTGCTTTTCTGCTGTGTAACAAATAAATAAATTCCAGATTCTACATGAGACAGGGTGATATAAAGTGGAAGCAGTAAAGACACCGTCATTTCACTTCTTCACCATTCTGAGATTTCAAAATCAGTGATAAACAGCCATATGCCCCTGCACAAGGGAGATTTCATTTCATACTTTCTACACTCTGCTTGAAGAAACCTGAATCCATGAATTTCCATTAACAGGTAAATTACAAGAAAGTTTTTTTTCCCCTAATGACCTGTAAGTATGTTGTAGGTATTAGTAGAATTTTCTAATACAACTACACCTTTCATTAGCTAAGCCACTATACTTATTGTTTAGAAATGTTTTTCTAAAGCATCATTCTTATTTGTGCTATTTGAACCATCTGTGACACTGTTAACTTGTCCCATTTCACTTAATCTAATTTTTGCACTGTTTTTTGCATTGCAGACTTCCTCCAGATAGGGGGTAACGTGGATCCCTAAGAATGCTATCATAGCCTTTGCCTGCTGGAATCTAAATATTTTTTTTTTGCACTGACTTTTGAGCATCTTTGTTCATTCCAAGTGCTATTACTTAGGATTTGATATAATTGACTCTTAAGCCCAAGATTTCCCTGAACATCATCATTTGTTTTGTAAGGCAAGAGGCACACTGAAGTAAAGGGGATCAGCAATCATCATTAGGACATCATTCACATGAAGTTTAATTCTTCCTCCCCCCCGATTAGCCATCTGTATTTATCCTCAAGTTATGGTCCTTTTTCCCCCCCTTTTTTTTTTTTTTTTTTTTTTTTTTTTGTTTTTGCATGCAAGAGGTTCCATGGTCATTAAAAAATAAAAAGGGGTTGCATTCCTGTCAAACGAACAGAGGACTGATTAGTTCACATAGCATCTTTACTAAAGTTTATTTTTATGCATTTGGCTCTTCTAAGCAACAGGGACAAGAGCACCTAGCTGATTATCATTTGTTTTGCCAGCTTGGTATTATGCAACACTAACATTAAAATTATACAATTAAATTTGGATCAGACAGGAAGGCTGGAATGAGCATCAAGGGGAAAACTTTAAAAACAGCAGGATCGAATGAACAGGAAAAATTTAAGTATACAAAGTATATACATATGTAGACATCATCAAACAGCAGCAGCTACAAGATCCCACATCACAGACCTGCCCAGCACGTGATTTAATTGTAGTAAACACAAGAACTAAGGACCCATTACTACACAGAGCATGCAGAAACCTATTCCTAAAAAGGGTGACCAAACATATATGTCAAAACACGTCTATTCAATATTGGAGAATTCATAGCAAAACAACATAGGTCTTGAGGATAGTCTGCCTTTAGCCATCAAATGTGCAATATGGGCAGCCTTTTCACTAACTTCCATATTTTTGCTTGAAGAACGGCAATACAACATCAAAATATTTTCCATATATTTTTGTAGGTCTCATTGTCATGACAGAAAGGACTTGCACACAGTGCTGTCACCCTCTGCAGGCTTACAGCCTCACAAGCAACAGGCATATATCCATAGGAGTCAAAAAGCCAAAGCCCTGTGTCATCAGTAACATTTTTGGTTAGTTACGTAGGATTTCAGTCAGCATTTCTCTGTATTTACTACTCAGAAGAGCAAAGTTCCTTCACCAAATGAAGCCTCAGTGTGTCACGGTGCAGTGGCTTTTCCCAGAATCTGGAAAGGAGTGCATGGACTCAATTTGTAATTTTCCTATATATTCACTAACTCTATTTAATAACAGCCATAATAATTTCCATCTTTACATAGGCATCACTAAGCATTCAAATAAGGATACATTACTGTTTTCTATTCTGCCTCTCCCTGCATCCCAAACTGCATCCTAGGTCTACTTTTCTTGGGACATGCACTTATCTTTGCCCTTCGCTTCCAGCTTCATCTCCACAGAGACAAAAATCAACCACACTTAACTTACCAGATACATCACTTGGGAATTCAACATTATAGAGCCTTTGAGGAGCTTTGGCATGGAGTTGTCGCTAAGAAATATAGAGGCAAATTACATCTCCACTAAGCAAACAACTTGCTATGAATGGGCTCAGCTGTGACAACACAAATGTTTGTCTTCTCCTTCTCTGCCCCAGGCCTGAGCGCCCAGAGGATGCTCAGTTACTACTGTGCGTGCTCCCACGAAGCTCCCTCCTCAACTTTGATGTATTAAAAATAAAGAAAAAAAGAATAGTTCAGAGAACATGTCTGATCCCTTCAGTACCTCAAGGAAGGTGACCAGTTGGTGGAATTGGCACGAGTGGACACCGAGAACGTGAAATTCTACAGTATGTGTAGATATTAAGATGCATAGGTTTTTGTCAGATATACAAGGATGCAAGAATTTAACTTTCTGATAAACAAAATGGTACCTAAAGAATGTGTAATTTGACTACAAAGAACAGTGTGTGGAACTTCAATAACTCTTTATCCTCTAACCTCAGTGAAGCAGGTCATCAACAAAATGCCCAAATTTAACAAAAAAACTCTAACATCTTGAAAAAAGGTTCCAAAATGACCCCCCTTTTTTTTTCCCTAGCTGGCTTTATGCTAAGGTGGAAACTCTAAATATACCAGGTATCTTGGCTAAATAAAAACAGAAAAAGATATTTTGTTTGTTTTCCTGTGGCCCCCTCTTCCCCCCTGCAACTGCAGAGTGATGAATTGCAGGCAAAGGATTAAAAGAGGTTTTACAGACCGGGAGAAAAGCCTGAGTTTAGTTTTCCTCTTGGCATGTGACAGTTACCTGGGCCAAGGCGGCAGGGAAGGATTTTAGCCCTCAGGAAATACTACACCAGGGAAGGATCCCACCGCCTTTCCTCCTGCTGAACTGAAAGAGTTAAGGATTCAGTATGAGTCAGGGACTTGGGCTTAGACCAAAATCGTGGGTTTTTTTTTTTTTTTAATTAGTTTGTAATGTAAGAGGTGAAAGCAACCCCTGCCTTGCCTGAATGACATAGGGCAGTCATGCCCGAGCAGAGGGAAGCAAGAAAAGGAGAAGTCCCTGTGCCACATCATGCAGCTTCTCTGCCAAGTCAGAAAGGGGCAGCTGCCCCCTTCCCAAACAGCTCCAGGCTTTTCCTCTGGGCACCTATCTACACTCAGACACATTAGGTCTGCAGAGCTGCTGGATCAACATTCCATTTCCTTCAGTTCTAGTGGAAAGGCCTCCTTCATCCAGACTGATAATAAAAGATGAAAAGACACACGAGTACAATGACTTTTTTTTGATGTATTAAAAAAATAGAAAAAATTTGCTTGACTGACGTTTGAACAAATTTTTCTTTCCAACAACCTGTTACAGCAATAACACAAGAAGGTCTAGGGCTGCATTGCTAGGAGCTTTATGAAAAATACATTAGGAAATTTCATTCTGTAGATGTTATGTTAATATCAAATGACTGAAATAAGTTTATCACAGCAGTGATTTGGCCTCTGAATTTTTAACTAGTCTCTTTTTTCCTTCTGTATCAGTGTTCATGAGCAGTCTAACACCAATAGTATCAATAAAATATATTATTAATTCCCCACGTGGGCCAAAAATGTTTCACTTTCACCTCCCTAAAAGGATCATCCACTACTTGTGAAGAGCAGGGTAAAAATATATGGTGATTTGTTACACTACCTTAAAAGAACATGGACTCCAATGACAGATCTGATGCTGTAAATAAACCCACCAGAAACTTTTTGATACTGCCATATGCCGTTTCCCTTTCAAACATAAAATCTGTCCTTTGTCAAATTTGCTAAAGTGTCCCTATAAAATAAACAAAAACCTAGAGAATTTGCAGTATCAGAACAACAAGAAAGTATGTGCAAATCTAGGAAAAAACAATCCTTTCATGTCTCTGGATTTTTTTTCCACTAACACATCACTCCACTAAGACTGCTTTGGACAATCACTATGTGACTACAGGTATTTCGATGCTCCGTAGCAGCGCAGACCACAGTGAGACAGTATTTTGACAGAGACATGTCCAATCCACTTAAGGCCTAAATGGGAGCTAGCATTGAGTTTCAAACCTCACAGCAACAAAACCTGGGAAGTGGTTTAAAGTATGAAACTTCAGGCTGAGACAGTAAAGATAGGCTGACCTTCTAAAATACTTGCAACAAAAACTGCTACCAGAAAAAGAGCTGTTATGGCCTGAACTATGTAACACACAAATTCATTTTACTTGGAAGGATAATTTTGGCTACCTCTATATTCAAATCTTAAACACTATTTAGGATCTGTTTGTGTCAAATATTCACAATGACCCATTTCCTCAGCTGAGGAAGAGTAGCTCAAAGGGCAAGACAATAAACTACATGAGGAATTTCGCGCTCTGCTGCCAAGGAGAAGAGAAAGGGCACATAGAAATAAGTCTAGGGCTGAGTTCTACCTGCACACTTTGCTGTTCGAAGCAGCTTCTCATGAAAGCTGGGATTAGCATAAAACACAACAGTAGCTCCTGTGCACGTTGAGTGGCTGTGACAGTTCACACATGCAATTTCAGCAGGCAGCAAAAAAGACTGGGAATTCAGGGTTAAAAATTCCAGTGAAATTTTGCCTTGTAAAGCTAAGAAAGTTGACCAAGAGTAAATCAAATGGATCTCCTAACAAACTGAAAACAGCTGTTTGGCTGCGTTTGTCTCTGATTTAAGTTCGGTAATTATTGCCCTACTGTGGCTCAAGGTTATTCTGTATTAGTGAAATTGGATATCATATGAAAATCATCCAACTTCTTAATTTACTATAGCATCAAAAATTCCACTGTAAAAAAAAGTGCCGGAAACATAATATTCTAAAAACTCACCTAAAAATCGTTTAAATGCTAATTCATTTATTCTTCTTACACAGTTAAACAAAATTTATAATAAAACTAAAGCATCTATGCCAAACAAGCAGTATTTCACCTCTAGTCACTCCAACTTTGTTTCCACCTAAATATATTGAAGAGATGCTTAAAAAAAAAAAAAAAAAAAACACACACTTTCAGCCAGTGATACACTCATATGTCCTTTAATAGTCTACTCCTTGGGCTACTGGGCTCTACCTTAGCTTGCAGGAAAATTCCTCTAAGTCTTACAAAAAACATTTTTTCACAAGAAACTCTTCTAAAGGCTTCTTACATCAACAGCAATACAAAATACAAAGCTATAAAACTAACTGTTTCAAGTTGAAAAACTACTTAAGAGATGGTAGACACTGGATCTATTTGAGCTAAGGTCACTCAAATAATACTCAGTTCTCCATCAATACCAAAGCATACCAGGGTCTGGCTGGTTGCTTGAGTGTCTTTATTGCCTAAAAAAATAATAAAAAATTACTACAGCATTATTAGCCTGCCTGTTTGACAAACAGCATGCAAGTACATGAAAATGTTCAATTAGTTTGAGCATCATTTTAAGGTCTAAAAAATAAAAAAAAAATCACCATGTGTGTTCTGTGAGCAGTGTACTAGGATTGCAGTTCTGGAAAGTCAACATAATTTTGGCTCTCCCTCACATGCTGGCTGCAATTTGAGTCAGTACCAATTACTGCACAGTGCTGGACTGAATCTTTAATTTCAAGCACAAGAGTAATACCAAAAATATTTTATTAGACAATAATATAATCCTAGTATAAGTATTGCAAATCAAAATGCTCACTTTTCTGAAGATCAACTGGAAGTCTCAAATAAAATCACTTGGGTGATTTAAGGTCAGCTCCAAGTAACACTGAATTCAGCCCAGTAAGTTATTGGAGAAAAAAATAGGACTACAGGGGTGAATTATCATGGATGATTGCAAAAAGGCATTTCAAGAGTATCCTTACTTTACTGAATACCCTGGGTTTTTTTTCCCCCCCATATGTTTCCTGTCTTCTCCACTGAGATAAATGCAAATACCTTTATGAAAACAAAATCTGTGTAGACTTCAATATTTTAAATTAATTAGGTAATTAGTGAGCACATGCCACAGAAATGGCATTTTGCATATACACAGTGCTAATAAATTTTTTTGATGCCAATGAACAACAGAAGAATTGGACAGGCTGTAGCAAAAATAGTAGCCAACTAACTCAATTTACTCTTTCTAAAATAGAAAGGGCTCGTACAAGTCTTTCTGGATATTTAACACAAAACAGGCAACAGACATCAATCTCAACCCCCTTCTGAGTACTTCTTGCCACAGAGCAATTTCTACATTGACTTTGTTTAAATACACATAGGATAGAGGCCAAAAAGGGCCCTTGGGTTATGAAAAATACAGAGAGGTGCACCCAGCCAGAGAACCCCAGCAGCCTTCTGGAATGACGTGGAAGTCCCGGCCCTGTTCTGAATGGAGGGGAAGGAAACAGAAGGGTCTAATAATTCTCATTTCTTATCTGCTGATCTGAAGGTACTCGGTTCTTCAGGCAAGCTCCGAGATAACTCACACTACCAGCAAAAAATCAGTCAGAGCACAGTGAGCTCCGGCCCTGCCCATTCCCAAAGGATGGGAATCAGACAACCTAAACGAGGCTCTGCTGACTTATGAGGCTGCAGGGATTTGCCCTGCAAACACTTGCAGGAATCTCTTAGGAGCGCTTTTCTAGCTGCTGCTCACTCCAAATGCAGCCCAGACTCCTCTAACTTCTGCAGCTTGACCCTACTAGTGACTATAGGCTATTCAGACTATTAGGCTATATAGGCTATTTTATTTTTCTACTTATGCAGTAGAGGATATTTTTATAGCTTCTAAAAGAGAGAATAACCTTGGGACACCCCAACACACCCCATTTCTCAAGAGCTCTGCCCAAGATTTGCCTGACACTGATAGCATCACCCAGAGCCTTAAGCTCCCTGTGCACATCGAGCTCTGCCCTTCCACAGCTGAATTAACTCCCGCTTAAGCCTTTTCAGGATACAAAACCTAAGTTGGGTAGCAGCTAAGCCACACATGGGATCTAATCCAATAGGCAAACTCAGAACATACTTAACACAGACCAGGCCTTGTCAAAACATGACTGTGGGCAATTTCAATGAAATAGTTCCCTAAAATATTCAGGATTCTTCGATACCTTCAGAACGTACAAATGTGGAGCCAAGAAAACAGATTAATACATATGCAAGATCATTCTTTTAACCATTAACATTTAGTTGATATTTCTTTTGTGTTCTGCTCATATAATGTCTTTCATTTTAAATCAATGACATTTACCTCATTTACTCAAATTTTGTTTTCATATACTGACAAACAAGCACATAAGGACGAACTCATTCAACATCAGAATTCAGCCACCCCTGCAGGGAAGTCTACCAGCCCCTCCTGCAGCTGCTCCTGGCAATGCGAGGAGCTAGGGACAAGTTAAGAATGACAGAAACACTTGAAAGTCCAGGCAAATTTAGGCAGACGGAATGCAATGAGCCTTACAATACATATTTTAACATGTCAGACAACAGCTTCTTAAGCACTAAGGACAAGATCACATGTCTTCTGTAGATATTTTGCATGCCTTGCAATCCAACTTCTTTCTTTCACCTATGCTAGAGAGCCATAATAGAAATAGATCATTTGTGACAATGAACAGACAGAAATACTTGATTCCTCTGCTATGTCAACAGTCAACCCTTTTACACTCTTCTTTGTGTCTGGAGTAGAGTCCAGCACCACAACGATTCCAATGCCTTTTTTTGCAACAGGATCCTGAGTGCAGGTGTCGTCTTCTAAAATCTTCACCAATTAGAGTTAGAAAGACCTGCTCCAAATTTCTCTGATTCTGAACATCTACAGAAAACTACTCAAAGAGAAGTCTTGGTTATGTGAAAAACATTACACTGCTGTCAATATCTCGCTAAGGGCCTATCAGCAACATGATCAGGGAAGTGTCCGAACACCGACTGCAAGTCATTGCCCAGATGTACAGCAGCTGGCTCCAACTAAGCCCAGGAAAGGTCGAGGGTGATACAAATCCTCAATATACTGCTGGCCTGTTGTGTTTGTCTTGATGACCAAAGAGTGCAAATGGCAGAAAAAGAAAACAAATGCTTTCCTTTACCTTGGATTCTTAAGTGATTTAGTGTCTTTGCCTCTTACAAGAAGCAGTTCAAAAGGTGACACATTTACATCTGCAAACTAGTCACTGGATTCTACAGTGCATGAGGCACTGGCAGAGCCCCCTAACCAGGCAAATTTTCACAGCCTACCTTGACAAGGACATGAAATTATCCATAAGGGCCTTTCCTGACCTAGTAGTCTCAACAGGCTCTCAAATAACTCAAGTTTTACTGGTAGGTACCTGAATCCCATTCACAAAACCAAAGAACTGGGATTTGGCCACTTTTCCATCTTTCATATGCTAACAGTATTTTTCTGTTCTGAACTTGTGTCGTAACATAATCCTGGAGCAAAACTGACCAAAAAAAAACTATCAAATCAATTCAGCTATAGAATGAGCTTGCAAAGTAAATCTGATTGTACCACATCTCACAACTTTCCATACAGTTGTGAATCTCTGTGAAAAAACAAATATTAATTACAGTTTTATGCTTGGTATGCTTTAGAAATGCTTAGTATGCTCTAAGCAAAGGAAAAGGAAATATGTAATATTATTCAAATCTAATGGTATAACACACACAACGAAGATGTAACTAATTGAAAAATTAAAGCCAGACTAATGTACAAAAGTTGTTACCAGTACAAGATGAGGTTTAAGGTAAGTGTTTCTAGTTCACTTCCCCATATTTTGTTCATCTCCTCTGCTGCAAGCTGCCTGCATAGAGCTGCATTAGTTTTGCTATTAGAAAATGTAACCTTCTCTTCGTAGACTATTCGGCGTATAAACATGGTATATGAGCACAGAAGCAAACAATGTGATATATAATGAAAAAAATACGAGGCTCGGGCAGAAGTCAGATATACTGACTAGTTACAGAAGCAGGAACCTTAATCACTTCTCACAAATACCTTGATCACTTCTCGCAAATACCTTCAAGCTTGCAGGCCACAGCAACCAAGCTCTGCACCCAAGGGCCTCATATGCTTGGGCCTTTCCCTATCCCATTCCCTGCTGTCTCCTCCACAGCAAGGGGGTAGTGGGAGACATTCCACAGCATGGCCCTAACCACTCGCCCGTGGCCACATACTTGGCCACGGCCACCTCAGGAATCTGGCGTCCTCTGCTGCACGGTGACCTAGGCTTACCAGGGGACAGCAAGTGCTCTCACACTGTCTAGCCCACAGCCCCGTGGTTGGAGGATACGCTTTGTCTGCACCCTCTCAAACCCATCTGCCAGAAGCTACTAGGAACAGAAGAGGTCCTTGTGACTTCAGCTGGACATCTCATGCAGTTGGCTTCCCACAAGTGGAAAAAAGTTCCACTGTCTGACTTCAAAAATAGCATGAACCTGGATCATCTCAAGCAGAAGCTAAATCTGGTTGCTACCAGCTCTTCCTCAGACACACAGGTATGGCTGGTCTCTGGAAATTATCTTGTGCTTTGCATCTTGAATGATGAATGGAGGTTCCTGTTTCTGTGTTCCAGATTTTACTCAGCATAGTGGGCGCCTGGGCACCAAAATTTATTATTGCATCAAGGCATTTAGAAACAAATTGTAATGGAAAACTCTATGCTTAGTTACATGCTTCACCTACCAATAAGCATTGTTTAATCAAACTGAAAGGACCTCAAATAGAGTACTAAGATATATTTGGACCTCAAAAATAGTAAATTTGTATCATTTATATTATACTGGTATATTATTCAACACAGTTTGAAAATGAATATGTGCATATGTACATCTACATACCCTCAAGGAGATCAGGGTTATCCAGACTGTTTTGTTTTGAGGCTAAATTTTATTCAAACACACACATATATAGTAAAGGATTCCTCCTCTCCACCTCCCAAATTCACCAAAACAAACTGCTGTCAAAAAAGTACATCTTTCAAAACATGGTTTTTACATGGCCATGGAATTTCTAATTCAATAGAAATGTTCACATCATTGTGGGCAGTAACCACAGTGAACAGGGCTTATCCAGATGTTTCCACTGAAATCACAAAGGGCCAGAAGGACAAGCTACTACTACTAGAAGAGAACTACTGCTCACATAAATAGTCCAGGAACCTCAGTTGAACTAGTCAAGGCAACAGTTTCCAGCCTGGCCCTATATAAGCAAGTACTGATACACTCAGTTTAACGGGAGTTCTTTTCTTGCTCTGCTCTTGCTCTGTGCAAGGCTCATGTGCTATATGTGTTTGTTAAATATGACACTATCACAGAACATTCATAACTAAAAAGCAAGAATTTTAACACAAAATAGAGGTTCTATTTCAGGGAGAGCATTAATTCTTTCACCATTTTCCCTACTTCATTTTTCAATTTTACTACATTGAGTTATTGCCTATAAAATATGAGAAGAATCTATTACCCACATATAATGCTCAAATACCTGAACGCAAGTCAGTGTATTCTTAGCAGATGTGAATTGCACAGATCGCAGTCTTTTCCATAATGCTTTAGGACATCTCCTTATTTTTATTTTTCCACCTCAGTTTTGAGGTCCAGTTGCAAGTGTTTACTATGGAGCGCGCGGTCAAGCTGGTGTTTGACCTTTGACAAGAAGCTGCCCTCGCTCCAGCTAGTCCCAACAAACTAGGCCCAAGACAATAAGCTGCTTTATAGCGATTAGCTGGGTCAGAGTGTTTCTCCAGGAAGACCTCAAGCTGAAAAGCCAACACGCCTGACAACCACAGCCAAGGTACCAAGGGCCCAAACACTAGACATTGGAAAACAAATGGAAAAGCACACATGGCTACATCTGGAATCCTAATGGGCCACCAATGGTTCCCAGCTAAAGGAAGAATTACCAGTGTTATTTTATCATCCCTTGTGCTAACTTAGCTGTTTATGTACAGCAATAAATGATTTTTTAAAAACATATTTGGGTCATTATGTCATATGCCACCAGCAAGTATGGTTGTTTTATTGTGCTTGGAGTCAAAATACACTGCAATACCCAGATGTGAGGGAAGTTCAAAACCTCTAGTCCTCCTGTATTCATTCCTGTAGGACAAATGGATTAAGTTTTTAAAAGGGAAACTGAGAATTTTTATAGCCTGTACTCCCATCTCACTAGTAAAATTCACACTGATATTTTCCTACAGAAGTTTGCCTTGCCAATGTTAACATTAAATATTAACTTAGTAAGCAAAACAAAATTTCAACCAACAGGAAATGCCACACATTTTGTTGTCAAAACATCTCTGATCTCTTTTGCCAAAGCCACAATACGCAATATTAAAGAAATACCTTTGTCTGCAAAGCAGCTATTATTCTATGTGCTTTTTCACCTTAGAACCAATTGAAACTCAAGGCAAAAATCATCATCTTATTGTAGACTTTTAAAAAAAAAGGCTTTTCCAAAATATACAGTCAGTATGTTTTGTTTCCATTTACGTGCAATGGAACACAGAATGTGTGTAAATGCTCTTGTGCAATATTTTTACCCTAATACTGCGACTTTTAAAATGGAGATCAAAGCAGACCACAGAAAAACAAAAACAAGCTGCATTCTTTTGCATGTTATTTAAAAAAAAATCATAAATAAAAAGAACAAGGAATAGACTGTAATAATCTACAGTTTCAATGTTTGTTGAAATTATTTTAAAATTTACAGTATCCCAACAATTTAATTAAGCATCTACCCATACAATCTTTCCTTCCACAGCTTTCCATTCTGAGAGAGATACTGACACTCCTTATAAATATTGAGGGAATTTGAAAATAAATGCAGTTTAGAAAGTGACAACTGAATCCAATTTCAGTAAAGCATAACTAATGGAGTATAACTCTAATTTCAGAGGTTGGACCAATTTGCAATCAAAATGAATGAATAATTCTAGGAATCACTCCCCCCCTCCCCCCCCGATCCATTCTCTATTTCCTTTTCTCTACTGGTCATCGGCCCTGTTGCCTTTTTTTTTTTTGGGCTTTGGAGTGGGAGAGGAAGAGGTTGAGGAGAAGGAAAGGAAGAGCAGCAGCAGGTAACTCTCAGCAGTGAAAGGATTAATCACAAAATACTTGGAAAATAAACATAAATAAGCATAGAGCAGGAATCTACAATTCACTACATAGAGCACAGAGATGCCTAAGGTCTGGATTCATAAGTCTTGTCTAACATGAAGCTGTAGTTGAACAGCTGGAATATTTTTAAACCTAACAAGTCACACCAAGACTCCCTGAGAACATAGGCTCAGTGCAGGTTATTTTATTATACATCACAACTTTGCTAACCCTTTCAGAGATAATTAAGGGCAAAATCAATCTAAAAAAACTGCTTGAGAAACAAATGATCCACAAGCATCCAAGACAGTGCTAAAAGGATGAGAAAACCAAAACCGTGTGTATGTCCCACACATACCAAGTAACCCTCAACTACATTGCAGGGAATCCAGACGCATGAACTTGTCAACATCCTATAGAAGTTTTTCCATTACATTAGCTAGGAGAGGGAAAACTCAGAAGATGTTACTAACTCTTCTACCAAATAACTTGTGTTTCTTTAACGCACAAGAGGAAGGGAAGAGGCAATTTTGAAAGTTACTTGCAGGAAAATCAACGCTAAAAGTAGCTTTTCAAAACAATTCTGTCAACCTTGTTTTTCCTTTAACATTACACTCTGGGCAACCCTTATTTGCTATGGAAAAACAGACGTGTGAATCTGATACCCTAGACTTGTTGCTGTGTTTTTAAAGCTGACTAGCGAGTGCAGAATGTGAAATTTCCTTGCTGCTGCTGCTGCCACATGGCAGGTTAAGAGCACAATTAAACAAACAGCTATATATTTCCCCTGATTTCCAGGAACAGCAGAAATTACATTAAGCTGAAAAAAAGGAGGGGGAAACAAACAAACAAACAAAAAAAAACAACAAAAAACAGCAATTCATCACATGACATGAGCACAGTGGCTTCAGAAATGTCTGTCTTTTGTACAATGTACAATAAATATAAGAACCATAATATTTATAAAACCAATTCTGACATTTCTATTAAGTACATCCCTATATAATGTAGCGCATTACAAATATATATTTATATATGCATGGTTATATTAACATTCCAAAATTAAACATTGTTTTAAATTGGTAGCAATTTTAAATATAATTCAGAATAACTTTGCTGCCTTTCCAGATGGCTGTTTACTTAATGAAAAAAGCAAAGATTAGAGAACAATTCTGAAGAAACATAAGGCACATGACAAATACTGAAAAAGATATATATGTCTATTTTAAACTCACAGAAGGGATTCTTTACATATGCCAATTATTCCCTCATGTTATCATTAGGAAGACCTGGTACTTTACAAAAATAAATTACAAAAATTAAATTGTAGAGAATAAAAAGTAGTTAACTTACACCAACAGATAAACAAGAAAAAAATTGCTAAGTTATTTCATCTGCAAACACTTGATTTCCGTTCACATTACTGTTTTTCTCTCTCCTGCCTCCACACCCTACCCCCATATTCCTCCCTCCCCTTCTTTTTAAGGGAAGGAAATTAAGTGATAGGTTAATCTCACAGTGCTGACCTGTTTAAGAGTTGACTCATCTGAGGGGCAGTTTGCTGCATTAAAGCAAGCTCTCAGTAAAAAGCCTTGTGTGAGAACGTTGCAAGCAGGGATTCCAGGGGCCACTTAAAAACAAAAGACAAACCTGCACCCTTCTCACTGACAGCTCTGTGTGAGGCTTAAAACTTTTCTTTTCACAACTGTCTCTGCATTTTCAGATACACAAGTTTAACTTGAAAATTGCTTCAGAGATTTATATGCATTTAGCAGCAATAGTGAGTAATTTGGGAGACTTTCTACTTTTTTTTTTACTGTATTCTCATGCAGCAAGTAGAAAACACTACTTCCCAATTTATTTTGTCTCTCACTTTTCACCATAAACACACATTTTAGAAAAATGTGTTTTCCCCGTAGTTGTGACCACTTGGCAAGTATGTGTTTCTAACACTAATTAAAGAGAAGCAAACAAAAATAAGGCACTTTCGTCCCAGCACGTTCAACAGCTTTAAGAACATACTCAGCTAGCAAGGGGGTTGTTCAACAACTTCGTACAGAAGAAGGGGTGTATATATATACATACACAAATCTCTCATGCTTTCAGCGACTGAAAAACGTCTGTTTGAGGAGCTGTGGTGAACACTTTTTGAAAAAGAATTATTTGGAAGTAAATTCCTTATTAGAGAAGAAGAAATACTTTAAGTCAAAGCATGAGAGCATTTTTTAAAGCAAAGCAGCATTTGCAGAGCATTATGAAATACTTCCACATGTGATGATATTTTCCCTATCCAGGTAACTATGAAATGTTATATTGCACATTAACTTTTATTGTTGAATAAGAGGCTGGAGCCAAGAATACTGCAGACCGTCGAGCCCTGCCTGCTGCAGGCTACGCCCTGGCCAAGTCTTCCTACCACAGCAGGCTGCTTCCCAAAGCCCTGCACGTAGTTTCTGACGCGCTCATTTTTTCCTATGTCCCACATTTAACAGATCTCCTCAGTAGCACTAACCAGTTTGCAAAGTCAGTTTTTAAATGCAGCTGCAAAATACGCAACTCTGCTTTGTGCAACCACTTGTTTCCTCTTCCCCTTCAGTTGCCACTAACAGGGACTACAGACACTCTGACTTAGGTTGAAAAAGCTCTTCCAAAACCAGTAGGTTCCCAACCAATATCTTGATTCAGGAAGTACTTCTGAGGAAAATACTTAAGGTCAAGTTTAAATACAGGTCTCTGATTAAGCATATAGAGCCATCTCTGCTTAAATACAAACAGCGCAAAAGAATTTCTTGTTAAAATTAGGTTATAGTCTTCCAACGACTGACTAGTCCTAAAGCCTTTAAGACAATCTGTGCAATGAACGCCCATACAATTTCAACACAAAGTAGTGCAAATAAACAGACCAGAGTTTGCAGCAAAAATATCCACACAAAACTAGAAAATTTCAAGCACTCAGCAGCCCAACACTGCTCCTACTGACATCAGTGGGCAGTCAAGCTACATTGGCACCTGTGCAAACTAAAATCTGTCACCTTCCAACAAAACGATATATATAAGAGCCTGTATTTAGAGTTGAGTATCACAAGGCATCCCCAGGCACATATCTTACTGGTCAGAAGTGTCCGTAATAGGAAGGTTTGCAAAGCACTGAAGTTTTCCATAGGTGTATGGCTGATTATTCCTCAATTTCTAATGCAACTCACCATATTTTTTAGAGGCAAAGAGTATTCCATTGGCTAATAAAAGAGAAGGAAATTTCTTTGGCAGGTTGATTTTTTTTTTTTTCTCATTTTTCTTAAACTAGCAGATGTTTGAAGCTGCTCTGAGGTTTGGAATGTTGAATAAATCCCAGCGGAGATAGATTAGCGGCAGAAAGCAGGTGAGGTGGTCAAAGGTGGATGTAAATACCATTTATCAGATGACTCTGCAATTTGTCACATTGGTATCACAACTGCACATGTGGCACATACAAAAGCTTAGGCAAAGAACTCTAGCCAGAGTATCCAGGAACAAACTGTACAGCAAAGGAGGGCTGTGCTACCAGTAAACCAAACAGAAAAATACCTCCTTAGCTTTCATAAATCCAGAGCGCACTGAAAAAGGACCAAGGGTTCTGTGAAAACACTTTTCTATGAGTAAGCTCATCGGCAAACTCATTTTAGAGTTAAGCTCTATGACAGCAAAACAGCAGAGCCGCGCGGGAAGCCGCAGGATGCATCCTTAGCACCCAATGCTGCTTTTCTTCTCAGCAAAAAACAACCTGGGAACTTGTCAGCACGCTGCCTCACATCGTCTTTTGGCCTCCCGGGCTACCAGAACAACTTCAAGGGACTTTATCCTCGAGATGTTAAATTACTCAGGACGTCTGAAAAGCTGATTAATATCTGAGAGCCTGAAATGGAGGGGAAAAAACCCAACCCCCACACAGCAGAATGTACCTGGCCTATTACTATCTTCCATGCTTGTGGCCAGGAGCACTGCTTTGATCATCATCTTCTCTAGATCACAAACACAAAAATACTGGGAAAAGTATGTATAAGAATTCATAATAGAACAATAGAAGAACTCACATTAAAACAAAACAATGAATGCAATACAAATTTTCTCCCTTATCTGAGGATCAGAAACACAGGCCTTCAGATAAACAATTTTCTTCCTGGGAAAAGAAGGAGCTAAATTTATCTTCAGTCTAAGAAATACCAAAGTCTGTGTTTTAGTCATAGCATCCTGAGATCTTCATAGCATCAATTTACTAGCTAGTTAGAACTGAAGGCTTCCCAGCTGTGAATCAAGCAGGACACCTGCCCATACTTGGACCTCTGATAATGTGGGTCCTTCCCTAGCCACAGGCAGCAGGCAACTCATTTGAAGGCCAGCTGATAAAAGCAGCTGGAATTATGAGAAAGAGGTTTTCAAATCCTTCTCCCAGCCTTCTGGCTTTGGAAGCAACCACCTGCTACGTTATGGAGTAGCTCAACACTTGCTGCCTTTCCTTACTGCTTATGCTTGTGCAGGTTGTATTTCACTCCAGCCATTAGGCTTAAAAAGGCTTAAAGGCTTAGGGAGCTGCTTCGTGATTTACAAGAAGCTTCTCATAGGTGTCAGGCAAAAAAAAACCCATGAAGAAGGAACGCTATTAAATGAGATACAGATCAAGGCATTAATCATTAATTCATAACTAGCTTTCCAACAGGACTTCTTAAAATCTGGAACAGGAAGACATGATTAAGCACATTGCAGTGAAGCAAAGCAGTAACAGTGCTCACACCGTATCCTTGCTCTGTAAGGAACCCCTGCATTGCTCCACATATGACTTCAGAAACAAGTCATCCCCTGCAAAATACACAATTAAGAGAGATAATATATGAGGGCTCCCCTTATATCACTTAAAACAAAGCTTATGTAATGGAAAACAATTCCAAAGCTTGCAAACTGTGATTTAATATACTTTATACCTAACAACTGCGGATTTCTTTATACAGTACACTGGGATGAACAAAAATCTCTTACTGATCTCAGAATTATCATGTTTCAGTGTATTTCCTTCTTCATTGATCACTAGGTTATATCAGAATTTAATTATTTCTTTTAAGAAAAACAACCTCTCAGACTTAGAACAAAAAAGCTTTGTTATTTTTGCAGTCCTTTTCTTCCTCACATATTTATCTCTTTGCTTGTCATGTTGCCCATTAATGCTTGTACGAAAACTTTGTACTCCCCGTTTGTCAAAAATAGTGATAATGCAGTTCTCTCAAAGTCTGAAAACTTTGTCAGAACAGCACAGAGTCACCAACGCAAACAAAAATCCCTTACAGAGCAAAATGCATGGCAGGATAAAACCTTGTGGTAATCTAATATACAATACTCAAACCTGAAAAACAAAATACATCTTGAGTAAGGAAGGGAAAACATTGCACAAAAACATGACGCAAAGTAAGGTATTAAGCAGTAATGTTTTAAGCTGGGGGCAGTAATTCAGCTATTCAAACTTTACTGTCAAGGAGGAAGAAAGACAGCGTGGATAGTTATTATATATTCTTAATGAATTTACCCTATCATTTAGTGAGGCCCAGAGTTTTAGTAATGAAAAACACACCACAGCGTCTAGACATGGCTCATACTCCTAGCAGAGTCCTCAGCATTGAAAGCCATGGCAGTCATCTTTACGGGAAGTTTTTCAGCGCTGTCCTTCCTTAAGGCAAGAGCTGAGACTAACACGATAAACCACAGGGTATAGCCAGAACAGGCAAATGTTTTCAGGGAAGCTGGTCAAGAGCAACTTGATCTTCTTGCAGAAAAAGCTAAGCCTTTGCCCTGCTTTATACCTTAGGCCTAGCGCAGGATGTGGTGCGCTAAGCAGCTGCCTACGTCAGGGTGGAAAATTACACGTTGCCCAAGGAGAATTTGGGTCAAGTGCATCACCATGGCTTACTTCAGTTCCCGTGCAGACATTAATGGGTTGTGCAAGTCATTACTGTCACATACTTCATCTGACTGCAGTTACCACTGCAGTTTAATAAGCCCACCTCCTGAATGTAGCACAAAAGCTCTTAAACAAAATATATATATTTTATTAGTTCTGTTGTTAAAATGAGTCACTGTGTAATATCTACCTGAAGCATCCTACAGAATAACTGATGATTGTGAAGCCTGTGTGAAGATTTAAGGTAAGAAAAGGACTATTAGTATGATGCATATGGTCTACATATTTTTTCATTTAAGAGTTCTGGGTTTCTTTTCTGAAAACAAGAGTAAATCATGCAATAAACTAATTCATGTATGGAAAGACAAGACTAATAAAATGTATTCATTAAAAATTACTATAAAATTACTTCTATCACATGTCTAGTCTCAAAAACAATATTTAATTACAACACAGCAATGCAGATTTTCCTACTAGTGCATAGTTTTCATAACTATTTTAAGAATTCCTACCTAACCTTTTTTAATCATTATGTCTCTGAAACCAAAACTTCTTTTCTCAGACAAATCCCATCACCTTGGCCAGTCTTAACGAACTTTTAACGCTGAATTTTGGCATATGCCATACAACAGCAGTATTTCCCTCAAGTCCTCAGTCAACTTGCACACTTACATTATCTCAACTACACATGATAGTTAAAAAACAAAATAAAAAATACAAAGAAAAAATAAACAAAACTGCCTCTGGTGCTAGAATTATCTAGAAGGGACATAAGGGAAAGAGGGACCAACAGTTCTAGTAAAAGCCAGTCTTCTATCATGGCTTGATGTACCTAAAATGTCAATACGGCTGTCTTAGAGCAGAAGCAAAGGAGTGAATTGGAAGAGGAATTATGGACCTGTGACAGGATGAGCTGTGCAATGCAGGTGATGCTTTGGTTTGAAGGTCCTGCTGCTTCAAGGTTGGAAAATATGCATCTTCAGAGAAGCATACAAATTAACAAGAGTAAAAAGAAGCAAAATGCAGTAAGAAGGTACCTCATAACTGTCCTGAAGGGGACAAATAGATTTCAAATGTATTGTGCAGTTATATGAATTGCTTATGGAACAGTTACATCAACAGAAAGAACAGAAGAGTAAATACAAGATTTTTCCCCTCCTCTTTGATATACAATGCATTACATTCTCACTTGGGCAGCATATGCAGCCTTGCACTGGAAACAACATTCATAGCCAAAACAGTCACCAGTCAGTCATTAGTCAACTGTTTATCAGCACCAAAATAACCTGTATCTGAGATAGCTCAGAGCTGGATGCAGGCTTGATCCTCCTAGAGCTGCCCCAGTGCAGACCTAGAACTTATTTCTAGGCCGATCCCTTCAAACCCATTGTCACGGTCACCACTTTTTCTCCTTCTTTGCTCTACTAAGTGCTCGATGTACATTCTTATTGCTCAGTTTACCTATTCACTGCGACTCCCCTCTCTTCACAAGTTACCCTAGCTAATTAGGAGCTGATTATATAACCAAATCACAATTAGTTCTGGCAATTTGAAAAAACGAAGCATACAGCTGTACAGCTTCTTGCATGGCTTGTACAAGCAGCAAGCGGGCTCTAAATAAATATAAATGAATACAAGCAGTTAGCATCTCAAAGTGTGGACCAGGCGCAGACCTCTGGGCTAGCACAGAGATACTGATCCCTGTTTGCAAGCCCATCAGCTCAACTCCCTTTGGAATTAAGGGAGAAACGAGCATTTCCCTTGCATGCTTTGACTTACCTTAATATAGGCACTGAAAACAAGTCTTGCGAGGTTATGCATTAGCTGACCTATTTTTGCCAAGGAATATTAAGAGCACTTAGAAGGGTTAGAATAAATATAGCTGCCTGAATTCACCTGAGATTAATTTCTTGTCTCTCACTTATGCTGTTATAATAGGTCAGTGACCATAGACCCTTGAGCCTTTATGATTTCAGTATACACATGAGTATGCACATGAAAATTTTACGCAGGCCAAACTAAAATTGTGCTTCATTTCAATCAGAATATTCAAATCTCAGCTCCAAAATCTTAGAAGTCCAGCTTGTAGCTTTGTTGTCTAAACCAGCATGGAACTAGAGAAGCTAAAAATCTATTTCTCATCTCTCCACCATTCACTAACCCCTAAGCACTTACATAGGGGATACAACTCGTGCCCAATGCTGGGGCAGTTTCTCTACCTGCCTTGGCTAAGAGGGGACTAGTGCTGGAAGTGGCCATGACTGAGGAAAGGTCTCCCCTTCTTCCCTGCTCAAGCTCAAGAATGTCAATATAATGTGACATATACCATGACTGCTTTTTCTTTGCCACTCTCAACAGGCAGCCACCTCAGGACTCGAATAGGAACAACATTCTGAACGTCTATTTTTTAAAAAGTGGCTAAATGCACTGTGCAAAGTGCAATTAACAGGCAATCATAGTCTCCCTTTGATCTCCATACTGTTTTGATAGACATACTCCCCAAATATGATTGCTGCTTGGAAACACTTCAACTAATGGACACAAACTGTGCAATTCAGCGTACTTACTATTCAGTGATAAATTTTGAGTAGAACCACATATAGCTTTTAAGGCACAAAATCTTTAACTGGCACCTTTTAGAACCACAAATACAAATCAAGAACAACTTATTTGGTTATTAAGGTCTCAAAACATTGATTCAAAGTAAAGCATACGCCTAGAAACAGTGAGCCGGGCATCCCAAACTGACTGCTTAACTGATTTAGAGTATTTTAAGACAATCTATTGATTTAAAACCACTTCTTGGAGTAAGAGAAAAACATTATTTTGAGAAACTTGCAAGAGATTTTGGTTTAATTTTTACATTCCGTAAAAACAAAATATTTAATCTGTTTAAAATTAAACTCAAAAGATCTAATCAGATAAGCTTTTGAAGGGCTCAGAGACTGCAACTATTTTAGCATCATATTTGCAAGAGATACAGCCAGTTGTTTAACCACACAGATATCATTTAGTCTGTAACTTAAACAAGCATTGATAAAGTTTTTTGCAAAAAGATGCTATCAGAAAAACAAACACTGTATTTTGTATTACTTCAAAGCTTATTTATAATGTGTTTAGAAATATTCAGTGGAAACAGGAAAATAATGTCTTGATTTTTCTAAACTTTACAACATCTGCTTTTACTTACTCGCAGCTTTGTAAAGTTCCGCAGCTTTCAAATGGGTAACTTTTTTCTTTGTGTGCTCCCCTATTTGTCAGTGTTCACATTATTTTTACACACATAATTTTCCATTTTTCACTTATGAGTACAGCCATATGAAAATTTCTGCAGCCTTCTAGCAGCGGTAAATCAGTAGTTAGCGTAACCTACCATTTTAAATAAGCACATTACAAACCTGCTAAAAATTTATTTTCCTCAAAAGACTAAAATTCCTAAATCTTTATCATTTCCCTATGTACACATGGAACATTAACTTTTTTAACCATATATCATATTGTTTATTCATACTACCCTCTCCCAATTGGGTATAACCCACAATAATTTCCACAGAAGAAAATATCCCTTTCGAAAAACGAGGGTTTTTTCACTAGCTTGATGTGGGGAAATTGCCACAACCCTCTCCAACCAAACGGACTCCGCTTGGATGTTTTTTCCATCCATAAGGAAGGATTCAAGCTGGAGTCCTAGGATATTAAGATGCTACAAATGCATCTGGATGAAAAACAGGTTACTAAGAAGTGTGTGAAGATGTATTATTGCACGTAACTTTGCAGATTCCCCTTTGCTGTATAAAATTAAGCAGTGATTCAATGAGAACTCAGATCCAAGATTAATATTGTGTTTGACGAATACACAGTAATATCAGTTTCTTGTTCAGCCTGCCTAGATCACAGGTAGGTTCCCCTGGCTCCTGGGCTATTACACTGGCACCTACCACAGAACATTTTATGTTTCTGAGCATCTTGGCTTCCTGATCACCCAGAGCAGGGCGAGCAGCTATTGCAGGGTCTGGCTCCCATCTGGCCACAGACTCAGGTTTCCCTCCCATCAATCAATAGCACCTGGGGGGACAGTGGGTCGGAGAAAGGAACTGGCTCCAAGCGGGATCTTGGGCCACCGTTGGGATACGGGGCTGCCGGCTGAGGCAGAAGGCTTCGCCCGTGCTCTGGAGCTGCTGTTTTGGTGCAGTGTGGAGCAATGTTAGAGTTGGCCATGTCCTCATCTCGAAGCCTGGAAATGCTTCCAGGTCTGCTCGCTTGGCCGTAGCTCCTGCCGCCTGACCCACAGATTTCCTCTACAGCGATAGGATATTGTGTAGTGCATCTTTGCAGACTGCAAACAGCTGCACAGCACAGAATGGCTCCTTTCCTTTTTAAGTCTGTAATAATCTTGAAGTCATTGATTTTCATACCTATATCTGGGATGGACACTGAAATACAGGCTTTGCAACATACTCATTTACAGTGGAGAGGCTGAATCAGTATTTTATACCTGACCAGTTTTGGTTAAACCAGGCATTTTGGATAATTTCTGTCAAATTTAATTCTGAATCTCAAGTTAGTAGAATCTATATCTGGGGCTACCTATCACATGAATAACATTTAAGAGGTTACCCATCACATGAATGCTGTTTCTCTACTGTGTCCTCTAAATCCCCAGCTGCTGGGGGCTTCAGGCAGCCCCCGTGCTGCTCTTCAACTTGCAGCCTTTCAGGCAAAGGCTGCTAGAGGGAAGACTGAGCAGATCCTCAACACCAATCCTAATGGCAGAGGCACCGCTCCGTGCCCAAGGATGGGAGTTCAGTTTCAGATACCTGTAATTTCAGCATTTTTGTGATGCAGGTTATTATGGAAACACCCATTGAAACTGGAACACACGTCGGCCGTTACTAAATTAAAAATCCATACTCTCCTGTATTTAGATGAAGACTTTGAGCCTGTACCACAGTTAATAACTGGATCCTAGTTCTTCAATAGGAGAAAGAGATTAAAATCTCATCCTGTGCCTTACTTACAAGAACAGGGAGTCGGGAGGGCCCGACTAAAATATACAGATTCTGCCATCAAAGCATAGCACTAGTTTACTTTGTGGCTATGTGTCCTCCTTTTACAGTCAGTTACACAGCAAATAATTGGGTATTTGAAGATGCAGTTACAGCTGGACTAAAGAGTTCTGTGCCCTGGTCACAGCTGACTACTGCAAAAATGCAACTGCATTTTCCTGCATAGTCTTGCTTCTCCATAGGAATGACTCTATGAATTGCTCCCTGCAGGTAAGGGGAGAACTGGAAGGCAGAAGGGAGCTGGAAAAGGTGCTAGCATCCAGCAGAACATTTGGAGAGCCAGAAGCAGAAAATAGCTGGAGAGAGTAAAATGATTACACAGATTATCTCAGCTCTGGAAAGCTGCTATCAGTTCATGAAAGGGCAGACAGATGAACCAAAAGAAACTTGTCTGCCAGACAACCTACGTGTCACTCCCTTCAAAAGCCCTATGATCTTTCAGATGGGACTTGAGAAATGTAGAAATCTGTTTTCATATTACACGCCCCTTATAAAATAACCTATTTTTCTCTCTCCCCACTATCTAGTGTCCCATTGCAACTGACTGAGCAAATGCTGAAAGAGCCACAAACAGCAGCTGAACTGGTAACAGAGCCCAGCGAGCCCCATTTCCAGTCCTCAGGAGTCACTATGAGACCAATCTCCTTAGTCCAACAAGCACCGTAAAGGAACGTGAACAAACTGTTCCCTCTCCATTTGCTTGCTCGATACGTGTGAGGAAGAGGATACGTAACCACCCCTGTCACCAGCTGCTTGCGGTGGGTCAAGTTCAATAAGGAACCGTTTGACAGTGCTCTTGCGGGGAAAATAAAGCTCCCCAAACTGCATGTTATTGCACGTATTTATTGGTTAAAAACATCTCTGATTTTTTACAAAAAGCAAGCATGAAATAAGCAACCAATAATTTGCTTTTCCTTCCCCACATTTGATGGAATGGATTGAAACACAAATAAACTCCATGAGCCGACATCGCAACCTTATTGCTTCAAACACAAGTTTGTATTTCAAGTCCCTCTCAAGAGGGGGCTCAAAAGCTCAGAGTATGGGTAAATATTCTTCTGTCAAATCTATTGCTTCCTATTCTCCACCACTTCTGGGCAAGCACAAAAGAGTTAATTTTTTAAAATTAAACAAAGCAAAATATTTGGTCAGTTAGTTTCAGTTTTTTCTGGCATAAATTGTGGGTACTATATCAAGCCATGAAAAATAAATGAAAGGTAGCTGAACAGTTTGGTCACTGTAGGTGAACACTTTTTCCAGTACAGGGAGCTTAACATGCCTTTTGATTCACAAATCTGTAAGAATAAGGCTGTATTTGATTAATATGTTAGCTATACTTACATAACTTACTACTAGAAACAGAAATTAGTCTTCTACAACAGAAATAAAAAAGCCAAGATTAGCTGTAATTAACAGCAACAACAAAAGCAACAACAAAAAAAAGAGTCCCTGGATGGTAGTACAGTCTGACAGGTTCCAGAAACAACAGGTAACTGCTGCAGCTGTAATGTACAAGCAGGAAAGCTGTGAGCTGGCAAACTCTTGAGCTCATTATTAGACTTGAGTCCATCGCTTAGGCCAGTGAACCCATTCAAGTTAAAACCATGCTCATGTGCTTTGTTCCCGGTCATGTAAATGAATCATTTCACTTGGAACCAACCAAAATTAAAAAAAATTTCAAATCCTTCACAAGCTCCTTATACTGCAGAGAAGACAGACATCGTTACGGACAGAGCAGCACGACATGGGTCTAAGCAAATCCTCAGACCCAAGCAACCTTGGATTTCAAGGCTACCCAAACATCAATAATGATCATAATAATAATAGAAAGAAAATGTCAACTGATCTTTGCTTTTATGTTATTTTTTAAAGGATGTGTGAAAAAAAATTTTAAGTGTTCTCTATCAAACTCAATTGCTCCTTTGGGCAGTTATTTGTAGAACATTTGTAAAACAGCACGTTTTATCCAAAGAACCATCGAGCGGCGAAACATGCATTTCAGATGTCATATTTTGCATTAGCCTCCACATGGCACTGTCAATATTCATAACTTCTATTTCTTTCATATACTTTTCTAAATGTCAAATCCAAATACAGTAACAGGTTTAAGTACACTTGGTAACCATAGCTTATTGTAGCCGCCTTATAAATCATGTTATAGCTAATTAATCTAATTAACAGTCCTATGTCTCAGATACATTACAGGAAAAGACCAAATCAATTCAACCTTTGAGAAACCACTAATGTGTCTCAGATACCAGCCCTGCATTTGCTGAATGTTCACTGAATATCAACCTGCTGTGAAAATATTACTATACCTGCTGCTTTTATGAGGTTGGATTTTGCTTGCCTTTTTTCCCCCCTAAAAGCAGTTTACTGACAGAGAAGTTAATGCTTTAAGCTAAAGATACATAGCAAATGGCTTAACATTTCAAAGATAACTAGTTAAGCTGAGAAGATGAATCTGAAAGGTTTAAAATTCACAGGCTTATAGTTTTGATGATTAATCACAGGATTTTTCTGTTGCATACTTTTTTCATCTCTCCAAATTAAAGGACCACTACACAAATAAAACTCCACCAAGTCCATCAAAACTTAGGCTTAAAACTTTCACATTTTCAGAAGGCACATAAAAAAAACACTCTGAAGCAGAGCCGAGTTTCTAATGAGTTAATGTAAAAAAATCCTCATGCAAAAGCAATCCGCATCAAAGCTAGCAGGCTCTATCCTGACAGTCATCCATCAAACCAAAAGTCCCCTTAATAAATGCCAATTATAGGGCAAATATGCACAAACGCGGATAGCATAAGCCATGGGATCATTTCCTTCCGAGAAAATTAGTGACCAACAAAACACCCATGCAGTGTAAACTACCAGCCTGCCCTACAGCAACACTCGCTCCTGACCGGAATACTAACTACTACTACTATTATTTCACTCCTTTTTATTTTATTTTGTACTTTAGCAAAGGTTCGGAACCACACAGAATTGTGTTTGGGGTTATACAAATTCCTTCACAATTTGTATAGAAGTCTAACATAACTTTTTAAAAGCCATGACATGCCTATAATGTATACAGAGTCTCGGACTTCCGCCGTAAGCGAGCCTTTTTCCTAACTTAATCATACTCAAATTTCACCCCTTTTAAAGATCCTGATTCAAAAATGTTCACTCATTCTCCACAGTCCACAAATTTATACCATCTCTTCCTGTGGTATTATATGTGCATAAATTAAAAAAGAATGGTCTTGTATAGGGCCTAGAAACCTAACAGCCTAACGTCCTGCCCTCCTCCCCCAGTTAAGTTTAGCTTATCAAGGAAAACGTTCAATACAAAACACATATTCTTATAAAATTATTCGCCTGCGTATAGGCAGGATAGTTTGAACTTGAGCAGAGGTACAACCTCGAAATCTAAAACAAAGGCTAATAATGGCTTAAAATAAAAAATACCAACATAATGCATCCGATTCATTTCTGCCTCTTGCTAACACCTTCTGTACCCTGCACCTGACCACAATATGCAACGTTTTTGTTCTCTCAAGAGCAGATTTTTTAAGACTCATTATATCCAACACACAATATACCGAGAAGTAGCACATTTGCTCATGTAGGATGCCAGAGGTCCCTGCCTTGAGGTAACAGTTAAGGCCTAAGCAAAAAGAAACATCATGCTAATAAGAAACATCATGCTAATAAGACAAAGCAGCTTTCCAAGAAGAAATACTTAATACTAGTGCCACGACAGAGAGAATTAATTTCTAAGACGAAAGCGCTCACGTTGGCTGTATTTATACAATTGGATTAGAAAACACAGTGTTAGGCCTAGCTTGATGTCTTACCTAATCGACCTCTAAAGTGACGTCTTCCATCACACAGGCTGGCCCGTGCTATATTCATTTATTTCCATCTTGCCCGAAATTATGATGAATGGTCTGAGCTCCATTCAATTATTGGAAATGTGCAAAGAAACAGAAACAATGAAACTGGCCAAGTGCTCTGCATTCTTAGCAACAATTTAGGCTAATTAGCATCAACTTCTCCCCCATTCATCATAGCCCTTTAGAAATATAAACAAACTGTCAGCTCTAACCTAACAAACAGATCACTGAGCTACTTAACACAAATTATTCTTACATGAAAAGCTCCTTCTCAGGCAATATTCTCCTCTAGGGCATCTGGGAAGCTGAGCTATTAAAATTGAAGACATATGTTTCAGTCAAACTTAACTCCCAGCTTGCAGCAATCGCTGTTGTGACAGTTCTCCGTCAGCGGCCGCTGCTGGCAACGCACCACGTCTCTAAACCAAGTGATGCAACAACAGGCTCAAACGAAGCCTGGTCACTTACTACGAGGGCAACAGCAGCCAATTAGTGTTTTGCACCTCGAAACGGAGCCATCGAAATTACCTTTTAGGTACAAGTCAAATCTCACATTTCATTCGGGGGCGTCTTGAGATTCCAAGTTTTGGAGGTTTCTGTTAACGTGCAGAAGGCAGCAGCTGCGATGACACCTTAGTAATCCCCGTCGAGCTGAATCAGAGGCAACGTTTTTAAGAGACCTCAGAGGGGAAGAGGGCTGCCAGTCCTGGTTCTAGCTCAAACTTCTCCATGAAAGTGCTACGGATGAGAGGACACCTCTTTGAGCTCCAAAAGTAACTAAATTTGCTACCCACTCTATACTTGACTAAGAGAGCCCTTGTACTTAAGCAAAGACATTTTTCCCTGCAGTTTGATGCCCCTTGTGATTCTGTGTGTACACCTGCTTGGGTGAGGACGTGGGAAGCAGCCAGTCAACAAGTATCCTCTGCACTTCGCTAGAAGCATGTGTGATGGCACATAAGAATCGGGGATCTCCGGAGGTATCTGAAATAATCAGTGGTGAGAATCTACTCCCCAAGGTTGCTTGTTGTTGTTAGGTTTTTTTTTTTTTTGAATCTGAGAAAAATTCCTACTCAGTTCCAACTGTGGGAATTAGATGGAACATTTTCTTATCATTTCTTCTTTGACTTCCTGGAACTTCTCTGCTTTGCTATTTCCTTCTGCCTGTAATTTTGTCAGAAGCACTTATAGCATGACATAGCTTCTTTTCCCCTTTCCCCCCCCCAATCTGTCTGTCTGCTGGAAAAGTTAATGCAAGAGAGTAGTAGCAGCTTTGAGGTCTACATATACAAGACTGCTCATCAGGAATGTATTTTTATCTTTGGATGAAAGAGAGAATCTTCCAAAAAAATTCCTGACTTTACCCTCATTTCTGGCTCCACATGGGAATATTTTCCCTTCCCCTGGACACAGAGCATCCTGGCCTTGGAAGCACAAGATAGAGCAGCAGAGCAGAGCGACTGCAGATGTGCAGCCCACCAGCACCTCACAGCGATGCACCACTCCAGCGGCAGAGACACCTTGGAAGCATCGCCCTGCTGAAGCGCTGCCAGCAGGGCAAGACTCCATTCCTCGCATCCAAATACAAGGAACCGGCTTTAAGACCTAGTGGCCATGAGGAGAAGTGTTTTATACATTACTGAGCCCCCTCCGCCTCCCCCCAAAAAAAGATGTGTCCTAGAAGGGTCACACAAACAAGTTTGAAATTTGAAAATGAGGATCTACACAAAGGCTCACATCTACTTGGCCTGAAATGACATCCCAGCTAAGGGCTTAAGTGATGCTATAGTTCATTTTTATCATGATATCTATGTTATTTCTGATGTCATTAGCATGAATTGATAGAAAGATTAGAGAAGTCACAATTTTAAGTTGCACAGAAAGACTTAATATTTGGGGTAAAGAAATTCAAGCACAAGAACAATACTTGAACTCATGTAGATAAGATTGCTCAGAGGTAAAGTACAGAAAGAACGGGACACCCTCTCCTCCTCCTACTCAATCCTCTGCTTTCCCTCAGAAAACATCTTCTTGGGAATGAAAAAGGGTTTAAGTGAGAGAATAATTTGTGGCTGTTTTCAATCACACTAAAAGACAAAAAAAAAAAAAATTGAGGACAAGAATTTAAAGGTTACTCCACAAAACCGAGGAGGTAAATAACAGTTCAAGATGACAAGGATAGGTGCTGATAGTGAGGGAGGAGAATGGAGTATTGGTGGATACTTCACTGCATGCAGTTAATACCCAACACCACAAATACCTAAGTCTCATTAAATACATTGAATTGAAGGAAAAGTTCATACTCCCAGAACCATCTCTGGTGGTTGCCCAACAGCGAGGTTGCCCCTTCCTAGTCTCTGAATCACACAAAGCCCCCAAAGGGTTTGAGCCACCATCCAGTTTAAGAACAGACCCTGACAGGACTGTGGCTCTTCCACCAAGGCCGCACATTTATTGAAAAGCAACACGAGATTCCCAGTGCCATAAAACAGAAAACCCTAAAGCCTAAGTTATTACACTGAAATATGGTATAGTGTGAAATACAAGTCTTCGGACTGTACCCCACTCATTCCATTTTCGTTGTCCACTTGAAAAAAAAAATGCATGAGCAGCACTGCTCTAGCAATAGGAGCGGGGGATTAGAACCAGAAAGGGCAGAAGATCCCTGTCAGGCAATGGGAGAAACGCAAGGTACACAGATGCTCCAAGGAGAAAGTTAGTTCAAGTGCCAGGATTTCTCCGTTTACTGTAGAAAAGTATTTTATACAATAAAGTTACAAAAGACGACAACCTTTCTGCTAGGTTAATGAGATGAGGAACAGAGCGTGCTAACTGGATACCAAAGTGCATGTTCCAGTTCACCTATTTCGCGTATGAACCAAGAATAAAAAGATATTTTTCATATCTGCATATAAACAGAGCATCTAACATGCACGGACACACAGATTGCATCTTCAGAGTTTCAGTTGTCTCAACAGCTAGAAAGTCGTCCTTATTTTTAAGGAGCTGTACACATGTGAACATAATTGTCTTAGAGCCAACTAAAATAAATACTAAATCACATAACTTAGTTACTTCCAAACTGGCACCAGATTTTTACTGGGCTATGCTGAAACCGGGAGATGCTTTGCAAAGTATCTTCAAATACTGCACACGATATAAAATATTAAAGATGACTTTCTTATTCATGGCTGGCTTTTGTTTTTCCCTTACATTTTCAAGTGTTTTCTGTCGGTTCAGAGATTTTCTTCTTGCCTGGTTGCAAAGGCACAGCAGCACTACCAGAAGCAGACAGGAAATAGGCACTGCTGCTCTCCGGAGGATGATTAAACAAGTCTGCAGAAATTCCCTGATGTTCCCACAAACAAGCTCTTATGTAAGAACGTACAACTTCAAAGACACTTTCTCTGGCTAGTGAAGAGACTTGACAGAATAACACAGACTAATATTTCATGATTCACAGTGACTATCATGAATTATTAGATGCTCAAATACTCAAAATTTTCTTTAATAAAGAAAATGAATGTTCAGGTTTGCTCTCTCTTGTTTATGCAAACAAAGCATAGGCCGTGTTCCTTGGAACATCATCTGTAGTGTTTTGGGGTGAGTCCAGATCAAGGTTTTAATGGAAGCAGCCTAGAGGACTTCAGTGGATTTTGCTTCTGTAAAGAAAGAAGAATCTGTCCCTCTTCAGTTTTCACCAAGTCAAAATTCTTTTTATTTGGTAAAGCTAAAAGAAAAGAGGAAAAAACTAAGGTCCCGTGACATTTCCCATGCATTAAATCTTCCCACTATGTGTCCCCAATAGATTAGTTGGTATAGAACTTTTAGGTTAGAATCTCTTAGTAATACTAATGTGTTGCCCTTTAATTAAAAAAATCCACATTATTTTATTACAGTAATTTCAGGCCTAGATAATACTTACATTCACAGGAGAAAAATATTACCTAATGTTAGACATAAGGATAGGCTACAAAAACCTTTAATTTCTCAACTAAGTGATAAAACAGCTTTGGAATAGAACACTTGGCTGTCATATCATCTTAGTTTGAGCACGTATTTTTTGATATTCATGTTTAATAGAGACAACACAATATGCATACTCTTACTTTCCTTTCTAGTACTAACTAGAACTAGTTACTAGTAGTACGTAGTTACTACTTATTTTCTAAGAAGTAACTAGAACTAACTCTAGAGAAGTAACTCTAAGCTAACTATTTTCCTTTCTAGTAGTAACTAGTAAGGATGAGTTACTTCCCTTTGACTGTCCCTGCAGGAAGGTTTGTGGCAGAGCCAGGTCAGGCAGAAACCCCTGAGGACTCCACTGTCCTGGCCCTGGCACAGACCCCAGCCAAGCACCTTCTGCACTCAGAGCCTAAGAGCAGGAAGGCTGATTTCAAAGAATCACACTATGTATTTCATTCTTGCATATAAGAATGCATTCTGCATGTAAAAAACATCATCCACATGCATAAAGATTCATACAACCTTATCTAAAATTTAATACTTCACACAGCACGAACATTGAATCTCAGAAGGACTGAATATCCTGGATTCTTGACTATTTAACTATTCTGATATTTTTACCATACCATATATAAACACACTTTTTTTTTTTTTTTGGCAAGACACAGGAGACATTTAACAGGCATTTCCAAGACAAAGCAGAGGAAAAAGATTAGGTAGTTTATGCCTTGCAAAAGCCAAAGTGTCCCCAATGGAAGTTCCACTTAGCTCCTTTCTCACAAAGTGAGAAAATCATATGACAGTTATGATCTGGTGACAATTTGACACCTTTAAGTGAACATACATTATACTTTTCCAATATTCAAATATCTCAAAATAGATATATTCTGTATGATTCACTATTTCCCCTTAGCAGATGTTTTGTTATCTTGGTTAGTGCCTACATGGTTAAGAAGGGAAGTTCACTCCGAGTCACTCAGTCAGAGAAGCTAGAATTAAAACGATCTAAAAAGCCATTTTCCTGGCCAGACAGGAGCATTTCTCCTAGCAAGGAATGGCTGAACAACCTATGTGGTCCTTCCTTGTTTCCCAGCTTGCACGTGCCACTGCTAGAAAGCAATGTGCTTTCAAAAGTCATTCTTTTTAACATCATGTTTTATTTTCAATTCCTCTTCCTATCCTGAAGGGATATTATCACTCCACAGCCAATTATGATAAAGTATCAAGCAGTCAAAACAGACATGATCAGGATTATGTGTAGCAGATATAGAAAGCTATTGTAAAATATGCATGTATTTTATTTTCCTGCAAAACTTTGAACAAAACACACACACACACACACCAAAAACTTGTTCACATCAACAGTGAGAAGTAAAGCCAGCTACTGTTACCAGATGATGCTAAATATGATTTTGATTTCAGTTCTTCCTAAGCAACTAAATTTCTACAGCAATAAGTGCTAACGGTAGGTGAAAAATGAAGTGAAACAGCATTAAAACAAATGAAAAGAATAGAAGTAGTCTTAGAAGTACCCATGGTATGAAACATGAAGATACCTTTCATGGAATTAAGCACAAAGCTTCGAAAATAAATATTTAAATGCTATAAGGCAAACAAAGACCAATTGATATGACTATTTAAGTCTAAAGGTCCAGTATAAGAAACTGACTGGTTCAATTGCGTACAAGCTATGAAGATGGCTATTTCTTTCCTGTGTTGCTGAAGAACAGGGAAATCAAATCAAAGTCTTTGCATAATTATATGGATCTTTTTCAAGTAGGAAGTTCATAAAATAAATTATGGGAAAATAATCTGCATTAAGAATTTAGATCTGGCTTAAAAAAAAGACCTGAATGTATTATCTGGAGAGGAAGAAAAAAAGTTCAAGAAACCCTAAATCCTAAATTTGTTCTGTCCCTCCTAAACTAATGAGCAGATCCAGAACTGAAAATCTGCCTTCCACATTGCATGAGCCTCAGAAGACAACAGATGGAAGCACTGTAGTTAACAGAAGCAGAAGAGAGAGAAGGGGGAAGGAAAAAAAAAAAAAAAAAAAAGGAAAAAGAAAAGCCAAAGCATTCCTGGTCTCTGGTCAGGAACTGCAGAGTTGCCAAAAGCAGAGGTCAGGAATAGCAGGAATAGAAAACTGACAGTTTAGGCAAATGCTTTCCAGGCTACGAGAGTCATGATTCCCAGGGTGGTTCAGTTCCCTAGCTAGGGCAGCACAGCTTGAGCAAGCATAATTTTTTTGAAAAGCCATGGCTGGGGAGACAGGCCATGGGCCAGCTTGTGGACTAAAGTCACTTTTATTTGCATTTAAAAAAATAAAACCAAATACCTATCACTCAGAATGGAAGCAGGGAAGATGGGCTCAGGCCAAGGCCTGTTTACAATTCCAGCCCAGCTGACAGATGTTCTTTGAACACGAGACATTCCTTCTCATGCACTGAAGGCTGATCTAATGCCCACTGAAGTAAAAGGTGCCTTCCATTAAGTTCAAGCGAGAGCTGCATCAAAGCAGGATGTTGGATGATTCAGCGGATGTTATTCCTAACAGTCTCAAGATTTCCAGGATCCCTAATAGGAATCCTTAAGGGCATCCATTGGAAAAGTCAGGTTGTATACTGCAAAAATTAAATTTTAGGTTCTAAGCCTGCAACTGGTTATCAACAGACCTTTGCATGTATGTGGATGTTCCTTGAAGATGTAAGGAAGCCAACTGAGATAGCGAATGCTGGATAGTCAATTTTAAACAATTAGTATTAGTTGAAAACATATATATGTGCATATATTACATATGAACTTCAGATGCTTTTAACATTAACCACCAGCAAAAAAATATTTTTTTGATTTTTAGGTTGGCTCAGCTATGCTTTAGCATTGGAGGCTTTGAGACCTACCCATTTTTTGTTGCTCCAGGTATGCCTCTCATTTAAATTCTAGTATACAAGCAACATCCTCAAAATAAAGTGCTCACTACCCACTTACGGTAGAGCCCTATTTCCAGACAGTCCAATAAGATCATAGACACCTTTATCTCACACAAGAAGAAAGAGTGCTGTTCCTCAAGTCACTGGAGCACAAAATCCCAGGCCATTAGCAAGGAAAATACTCCTGAGACAAGGGACAAGAGCAGGACCCCAAGCAACCAGTATGACAGCTTGAAGCTCTACAATCATGAAGAGCTGAAGTGGATCCAGCAGAGGTTAACACTGTAGAAGCCTCAGCCTCAACTGGGAATAACTATTACCAGCCAGGAAAAGGAGCAGAAATGCTCGAACTCACAGTTGTTCATTATTCACACACACAGCTGTTCTCCTCGTTTCAGAAATTGGTATTGATCCTGATCTCTGCACCCCACTTCCTCCTCCACCGAACCTCCCACCTCAAGTCTTAAGGCACTCAAGGTCAAAACTGCTGCTAAAACCATAAAGAACCCCTCCATGAAAAAATGTAGGGGAGATCCCTCTCCCTCAGGAACAGGCAGCTACTCCTCAGCAGCCCCAGGATATCTCATCCCTCTGCACCCAGAATTTAGCCTGCAGACTCATCCATTGATGCATCTGCTAGATATATCAATATTTCTTCTTGCTTTAGAAATAAAATAAAATTAGATAAATAGAATTTAAAAAAAAATAAAAAATACACACCACCTCACAATGATAGTGATGTTACCTGCAAGCCAAAAGGTAACCAAAGCAATAGCAACCATGATACAACATCAGCACAAGGGAAATGGGTTCCTGCCACTACCAGAACAGATCCAAACATTTTCCCTCTGAGGCAAGGGCTCTCACTGCTGCGCTATACCAGGGCAGTGATAGGAAGGACTTGTACTCGCTCTGCCAACGAACACAACCTGTTCAACCTGGCCTGCTTCCCATACTGAAAGGCCCATTGGATGAAGGACTTCACATGCTGGCCTAGCGGAGGAGGCACCTGAGGCAGGATTGAGCGCTCCTTGTCTGCCTGTAGGCTCTGCAAGTCATGCTCAGCCTAGCCTCCTCTCTCCACCTTTTATCCTTTTGCAGAGAGGTGCTCAAGATAAGAGGTGAGAGCATGAGCCAATCCCAACAACCCCAGCCAATTCCTCCACATAGGGAAGGAGGCAAGTTTAGGTTTTCACAGGCAGAGGAGGAGCTGAATCCAAGTCTCTGGCATCACAGCAGAGTGATCCAGCACTAGAGCAAGGCAAGGAGCTGCAACACAACCATAGGCACAACCCTTCCTCCCATCATAGTTAATACAGAGCCTGATGTGATGAAGCAGCACTAAACATCTGCTGATTGAATGACGTCCTGCAGAGGAGACAGGACATCTGCACCACTGGTCCCAGTATAGCACAGGCATGAGGAAACCTACAAATTGAGAAGTTATTCTTAGAAAACCCAGTTATTGAAAACTGATCTCAAATAAGTACAAAACTTCTTGGAGTCCAAAAGCAAGGAACCTAATTTAAAAAGCAGTTAAAATTAATTCCCACAGGACTGTAACCCTTAAGCAAAGTTTGCCTCGAGAATGTTTACATCTAAGGTTTCAGCCTGGGAGTTCTGTTTTTAGATGTATGTGCATCTTTCACATCCAGGCAGGTAAGTGTTAAAAGCAAAGAAAAAACAATAGGAGGCTGCAGTACGCGATGCAGTAAGAATGTTTAGCATGCCCTGACACTCCAAATTTTTCCCCCCTTCAGGCATCTAATTGTTTGCTTTTCCTCCTACATACAATAATGAAGTGAACTACAATCAAAGTGTGATGACAAATGGTCTCAGGGTTTGCATTCTTCAGAATATATTGGCATTTGTAAACCAGAAAAAAAAAAAGATAGATGTAATCAACCACCCTCATACAAGACTAGGATCTGGAAGAATATGTTGGCAGAATCTTCAAACCACATTAAGCACTAATTTGAAAGAATGTTTGAAAGGAAAAAGCAATGCATCTAATACCAGTTTATTTGTGCAACAACAACTAAAAACTGAACTCGCTAGACATATTTTTAAAGATGGAAGCAATTAAAATCCATTAGTGATCTAAACAGGCACAGTATTTTAAAATAAAAGAATTCTAAACAATCAAGGTTTTCCACGTTTTGTTGACTAATCCTCACCTTCCCTTGATTTACTAATTCTCAGTAAAATGTTGCATCTGTACTTACAGAAATTCACATAAATTAACTGTATATGAATACATACAGGTTTATGGTGAGGGCATTATATTCTCATATGAGAAAATCCACATCAGCAGCAAAAATCACAATTGTTCTGACCGATCCAAGATTAAAACTTTCATTTCTATCCAAAATCAACATATTACTTCAAATACAGAAAGGCCAGGCCCCATTGTATCTTCAGGTTAACCATTAAATTTTCTTGTCTAATAAATTAAGATGGCCAAAGTATGCTGAGAGAACATGCTGCTTTGAGTCTTCCTCTGCCATATTAACATCCTGACCAGAAGGAAGAACACTGTTGCCAAGGGCCAACTCGTGGTCATATATAATTTACTTACTGCCTTGCATCTCTCAGGCAAAAAAAGCTAAATGAATGAAGTTCAAGGAAGACAATGGAATATACTAGTAATTATTTAGGGCTGAGGCACAAGAACCACAGTATTTGCAGAATCTGTGCTACATTTCACTTCATTAAAACACAACTCCCCCAAATAAAGACAATTTGTACGCAGTAGGACCCAACAGTCCTTGTATTTAGTGCAATTCTGACTGTGTTCAGATGTTCATCACACTGGGATTGTATCCACTTGCATCCACAGGAGTTAGTCTTTACCCTAGTTTGCAATAAAGCATTAAAATACAGAAGCTAAATTAATGCAGTACTTCTAGAAGCTAACATTCACTCCTACAAAATAACAAAGTCATTCCAAAGTCCAAGCGCAAACTGCTAAAAATCTAATCATTTTTCAACTACGGCACTCTACCACCAACATGCACATACTTCTCAAAACGCCGGCCTACGCCTTTGCAATACGATACTTCCACTCCTTTGCATGCTTTGATGAGCAGCAAAATTGTTAGCATTCATAAAGCAGCATCATGAGCATACATTAGCACACAGCAAAAGGAGCAGTCCATGCCCAGTAGCTACTCTTTTTAGTTCTCTGAAAACCTAAGACATCATTGCAATGGTTGTCATGGCCCTCAGTCTTAAGGACTTGATGTGTAGCAAGAACGATAACAGCTAATTTGGGGATTTCATGACACAAGGAATGATTCAAATTCATTACATTCAGGGGGAATTTCTTTGAACTACATAAACCGTACAATAAAGAAGCCATGTTAACACCAAAAATGGTACAATCGGTAGTCACTACTGTAGAAACCTGAGGAAAAATCAGAAATTTTAATTAAGATATAGTATCACTTTCAAATAATATAAAGGGCTTTCTTATATAAGAAGAGACAAGATGTAATGCTTTCACAGTTGTAGAAACTTAAAATCAGGAAAATGGTGGTAGTTACCTGAAAGCTTCCGCATTGACTACCAAACCTTAAATGGCAAACCATTGAAAATATAGCAGTTTACTCCAAAAGTGTCTTTGGTACTATGAATAAAGTCTGACTGAAACACATGCCAGCAGCCCCATCACAAAATATTCTATGATTTATGTTTTAAGAATAGTGATACATCTTGCTATTTAATGGTCTGGAGCCTGTTTTCAGGAAATTTCTGCCTCGGGGGAAGAGAAAGTAAGTAAAATAAGACTTGGACAGGCTACAGAGAATAAAGACTAGAAAATATGATGTCACCTTTTAAACATCATTCTAATTTATTAAGGTACATAAACTTCAGACAGACCTTCAGTTGTAAATACAGCTACAACCATTAAAGAAACAAGCAGACAGTATATGCAGAGCATAAATGTATCACACTTGGCCCCTTCCAACCCCATTCCACATATTTCTGGCTCTTCAAATGCCCTAAGTGTCAAAAGCTTCCTTGCAGGATAGACAAGATCTGGTAGCAATACAGGCTCTACCACAGGTATGAGGGGTTATCCTCTTGAAGTTGCCATTGGCAATGGGGGTTTCAAGAGGAATAAAGATTTAATAATGGATACGCTCCTGGCATTACCCTTGCACGCTGTGTACATCTTCTGAATTCTCCAGATACCTAGTTTTACTCCTCTCGTGATTTAGTGGGCATTTCATTGAACTTTCCCCAAAAACCGCATTTCAGAATCACTAGAACGCACCAGTTTAAATAACTGATCCACATTCCTGCCTGCTGAATAAAGACATACAGTCAAACAAAGCAAGTGCAGAATTATTGGAGAAAGCAGGAAAACAAACCAAGAAGGGAAAAATAAAGGGTTAAAATTAATGTATTTCAATAACAATAAGCCAAGACAATCATCTGCAAGGCTCCACTAGCAAAAGAAACCCCAGAATATTTACTTATAGATATAGATAACCCCATAAAACAACAGCGAGCCACGGCAGGCAGCCAGTGCAACCCAGATCTTCAAGTTTCCCCACAGATGTGGGCACTGGGGGACGAGGGCAGCCAGGACCACAGCAGCGGGGACTTGAAGTGGGAGCTGCGCCCACAGGTGCGGAGCAGCTGCCGAGCTCAGCACTGGCAGCTCTCCATAGGCAAGGCCAAGGTTTCGGATGTCAGGACGCGCTGCTCTGGTTCCATTACGAACGCGTTTAAAATAGGAATCCTCCAAATATAGAGCACTTTTTTATTGAGGCCAGTGAGCTTGTACCCAGTGTTTTACATCAAGAGTAACAAATGTTTTTCGTGAACGCAAAAATCACAGCTTCTGAGAGTGTTTATGGCTTCCATAAATGCTATGCAAGTTCACAATATGAAGGCTATGAACACTTCAAAATCCAGAGTCATTCATCTTCATTTGGAAGCAAAGCCAAAGTTTCATGAAGTAAAATTAGTGAATTTGGAATTTTAAATTGTGTTACACATTAGACCTTTCCAGTTAACAGCATAGCCTCCTGCAATACCTATAAACTGCTCTTTAACTACTGGCAGTAGCTTAATAATTTCTGTATTTTTGCCAACAGACAGAGGTACTTTTCTTGCAGACAAGGCTGCACATAGCAGCCCCCTGTGCACGTTTAGGCTTCTGTCTGCGCCTGTGAATTCATCGAAACGGTGCCCGGAGCCACCTAAGCAGCAGAGGCTGCATTTCCAGTCACCGAGTGTCTGGAGGCCTCGGAGGCAGAGCCAACAAGGCAGGCCCAACACTGCCATCTCCATTTTACACACTGAAGTACAAGCATCATGGGCTAAAAAGATTACCGAGTACAGGCTCGTGAATCATCAGCCAGTTAGGAGGAATTCCACCCGGCCAAAAAAGCTAGACAGACCGGAGTGCATGAGAAGGACACTGAAACTCCCAGCCTCGAGGCCTGGCAGGGAAGAGGCGAGCCCAGACACCAGCTCGCTCACACGGCCGGCTCGAGCTCCAGGCCTACCCTCACAGGACCAGCACCAGAGAGGCAGAGACCTCTCTTCTGAAGTGTTTTCATGCTTCAGCTTATCTGACAGTGCTGCAAACGTTAAAACAGCAACACTGCTTTTTCTACCAGTGAATAGTGCACTGCAAAGCACGGAGACCAACAAGTCAAACACTGTTTCTGCAACCTGCTGCATTTCCACATATGCACTCAAGCGGATTATGTATTGAGAAAGAGAGAGCAATATAGAGCCAGAAAGCTATTCCCAGAACTTACTTCCACCTTACTTACCTGACAAAGTTTCCACCTTACTTTCCAAAGAAAAGTGCCAGTACTTTTCTTTGTAGTACTGGTGCAGCAAACATGCTAATATGGCATTTGGTTCCTAGAGAGCAGAATAGAGCCTTCTTTCCCCTTTGCATCTTCAGGCAAAGCAGAGCAAATTCCTTTTTCTCACATATATTATCTGAATAATGTGATTAAATATTTCATTTAATCAAATCTAAGAGATCAGATTGTCCCTTGTATCACCTGATTCTCGGATAATGTGACAAGCAACATGATTATTTACTAAAAAGAGCAAGCAAACTGCACCCTGATAATACAGGCAAGTGATAGAACAGGAGAGCTGCTACCAAAACCAACACCTCCTTCCCCTACCCAACAGGGCACTTCTGGCCCAGGATTATCAGATTGAATTCAAATCAAATTGGGTTTTTAGGTGTACAAGCCCAGATCACCTGACAGAAGGACAAAGCAACCTGGTCCAAACTATGACAGGATCTATGTGATTTCATAAATCTAACTTGGGTTAGGAAAAGCAAGTATTATTTAGAATTTGCTTTAAGCCTACAACAACTTCATGTTCTGCTCTAGAATTGAAAATGCACCAAGAATACTGCATTCATGAAATGATTCAGGAAAATATAAGGCCAGAGATGCAGTAATCTTAATCATGCTCTGACGGGAAAGAATTGGTTAAAGTTTGTCAGATGCCAAAGACACAGGCCAAGGTAAATGAATAGGCTACACTGGTGGTAAAACAAAATTGCTCCCACTCTCCTGTGACAAAGCAAGTAAGAATGTGTGTGTTGATTAGAAATTGTGATTTTATCTAAAGATCTAGGATTTTCACTCTTCCAAGATAGGTTTATTTGTACTTTTGTGCACTTTATGGCTATTTTCATTAAATGCCACACATCTGATACAGCAATACTTGATAAGAGGATGCATATTTTAAAAGTTAGGCAAGAAACCTGACAGATCTGAGCTCCAAACCATATAGTCTGTCACAAACAAATTGCTGCACCGTGGAAATAATCCTACTTTACACTGAGCTTAAAAGAAACTATTAACTGGCTACCACAAAAGCCATTTCCTTTAAGATAGAAATTAACATTTTGTTTTGCCTTTTTTAAAAGCTAACAAACTTTCCAGCATTTTAACCTAATATTCAAATGCAGGTGAAAATATCAAATAAAGTCTTGCACAGAATTTCATAATTGTAGCTTAGATGGCCTCACATTTGCAAGAAAAACTAACTACAAAGTAGCCATTTGTAGTAGAGTTTTGGGTCTTTGATGGTCATCTGGTCTAATCCCTTTCCAGAGAAGGGCCAACTACAAAGCTTGATGAGGCTGATCAAGCCTCTCTCCAGTGCATTACTCCTGCTGTTTCATTAATATTGTTGGGTAAAGCTGAACACGGGGTTACATATATAACACGGGGTTACATATATAACACGGGGTTACATATATAACACGGGGTTACATATCCTTACATGGAGTTTCCACATTGTTCCTACGGAATGGAAGCAAATGACAACCAATACAGTTTATTACAAAAAAAGTGATAAATATTGATTAACCGTTAATTCTAATGTCCAGCTCATGAAAATAGTCCTCAATTGACAAGAATGATTTTAATCTAAATCAACTCTTGCAAATTTCTTTTTTAAGTTAATATTCTCTCAGTTTTTAAACTCACTGTTTCTCTAAGCAGCATGCGATAATCACCTTAAGCAGTTTTTAGGGAAACGGAAGGTAAAAATTACTCTAAAGTCTAAAGTTTCCTTGGTTGCAGAGTCTGCTCACCTATTGTGAGCTATGGAACAGCATGTGCTGAAGTACAGGGAGCAAGGCCTAGAGTCCGAAACAGCTTCTTGCTGGACTACAGGCCAAGCCAAGGAGGGCCTCGATTCCTTCCCTCTTATCTCATGGATCTTGTGCCTGTTCCGAACCGTTTCAAAGCAGCGGGCGGCAGGGTCTGCTCGTGCAGACTGCAGGCAGTCTGAATCTCACCCTTAGTCAAACTGATTTACATTACAAGCTTAAGTACTGAAGTGTTTACCAAAACTATTAGCAAACACATAAATAATAAAATATGTTCAGATTTCACAAACAGTTCAACCATAATACAAAGTACGATACAAAAGAGATTTGTTCCTCTGCCTGAACTTAATTTCCTAACCAGACCCCGTAGTCAAAATAAAGATGAAGCAAGTCATTCCCATTCCAGTTGGGCTAAATAAGATCCCAGCCCTACCTATGTCCTGCTGCAAAGGGGACATACCAGATGCTGCTGGCTCTGGACTTGCTTTTTGTAGGGTTCACAGTTAAGCTTCTGAGTGCAAACATAGACAAATTAAAACATAAGAAACAAGTATTAAAACTAAACAGAAAGATTAGAATAAGATTAAACTAGCAAGAATTGTTCTGCCAGCTCTAATCAACCAACCGTTTTTCTAATGGTCCCTAACGGTTTCTAACGGTTCCATCCTCACTCAATGCACAGCACGCATACAACCAAGTCCAGGCAAGAGGACTTGGACGTTGGCAACTAGGACGTTGCCTATGGCATTTCCTTCATATTTTAAATAGAGCTGAAAATAGAGATAATGAGGCAGAGACGTGCAGACAAAGGGGAAGAGGGAGATAATTAATAATCTTTAATTGTTATCAAGTTCAAATACAAGGTAACATCTACATTTGTACAGACCTTCCCAAAACTATATGCATAACAAACTCTTGTGCTTAGTGACAAACAAGAGTAGACTCACTTACAACATGGCAGCAATTCATCAAGTCTCACATTTTCTTTCAATTCATGAATTAGCAAATATTGACCTATTTTCTATGCAAAACTTTACTTAATTTTAGCAAAGTGTTTGCCATTACTTTCCAGAGATACAAGCTAAAACCCTTAACTCAGAAAGCAAAGCATGAACAATAATCTTTGCTTACAGAAAGAGTAACCAACAGGTACCACACTGTTCCCTTCTTTAGCCTTTAGATCCTGCTCTGCTCAGGGGCTATTGCTCAGGACTAATTCATCTTTGTCCATGTTCTCCCACTAGTGGTGAGCTCTACAAGAGCAAGGTAGAATGGAAGTTGCTTTCAGCTACAGGACAAGCTCTCCTCCTTTACATAGGGCTTTTTATGCCAGTTTTGACCCAACATCCTCTCTGATGGGGAAGAGGATATTCCAAATGCTGAAAATGGATTAAAGTTTTTTCCAAGAGAGGACTACACAATTTAAAGTGAAGCCACCTCAGCGAGATTACTGAAAAAAACACCGGTTTCACTGTATCTGCTGCCTCAACTTAAGAAGGTCCATTTAGTGCAAATGATGCCCAGTTCCCTGACAATCTGGCAAAGTGGCTTTCAGGCCCGGTCATAATCGCCAGAAAAGACTGAACAGAAATGTTGTCCCATACAAGCGGTCACACGAGATCTCAGCAAAGGGTATTTGCAAGCAAGCATCAAGCAGATGATTAATGTTGTTTTCCTGCAACCTTTGCATCCGTCTGAAAGGCCTATTCTGCCAGCAGAACAGTGATTAGAAGAAAATAGTAGCAACAAAAATAGTTGTACAACAATTAATATGCTACTTCAGCTGTAATTACAAATGGCAGAGTGCCAGCAAGTCAGTACCTTATGTTTATCTAGGCAAATACATTAAGAGCAATGTGCTGCCTAAGTCACTTCAGCCTTTTGAAGATCATCATTTTCAGTCTGGGGATCCATGCACAGCTCCACCTTTTCAACAGAAAAAAAAGCTGACAATTGCTACACATTGAAATATTAAAGACTTCACTGAGTCACTCAGTGTCACATACTGAATCCTCACATCCTTCACAGGGCATCCATCACAGGGATGCCCACCAGTTAAAGTTTAAAACAAACTATTTTAAAATAAACTGTTTAAAATAAACTATTAGTCATTCAAAAGTAGAAAGTGATAGAGATGCTAGCTACTTTTTGCAGTCTTCAGTTGATATTATAAATTCTACCATAGACTTCTATCATGCTTTCAGGGAAGATATAAATGATGTGGTAAATTTGCATTTGAATTCAAGAAATTTTAAAAAGCCTGTTTCCCATTTAGTCCTCCAGCCAGAAACAATATTTTCATTTGTAAACACACTGTTTCATAATCAGACATTGTGCTTTTAAGGGCTGCCTTCAAATATAAAATATTCAGAATTATATTTTTGAAACAAAGTAAAGCAATATCTTTTCAACATAAATCATTCAATACTTTCCGTATCTCTCCACCGTCTAACATATAAGGAAAGATTTTCAGGAAAATTTAATCTTGTGTCCAAATATAACTTTACTTTAAACATGAGGTCATCTAAACATCTGTCTCCAATATATCCCTGGGGATTTAAATCAAAAGTCTGCAAAACATGTACAATCATTTTGAAAATAAATAACAGAACAAATTTAGTCTTGATTATGATTATCATGCTTTTTAAGAGGAAACATTTATTCTAATAAGAAAAGTCTGAACTAATTTAAACTTCATGGATATTAACTTTGCAGAGTTTCATACTCCAAATAAGACATCTCTTTCCATTTAGTCTAGTCTTTAACAATATTCATTGTTTAATACTTGAAAAAAAGACAGCCCTGTATGCTTTCTTCTTTCCCCCTTATAGATTTCTCATCAATAACGCCATTTGGCTTCTCTTAAATAATTTCTCCTGTATAGAAGGATGTTGCTGACAAGTCAGCAGCGTAGATGGGATTACTTGCCCTTTTCATCATCTACAATAGACAACATTTTATATCACCCCACTTTACACTAAGGAGGAATGTACCGAGCATGAAAGATTGCATCTTGATATTTGTTTTTTGATACTTGTTTTCTTTACTGCTTAGGAAATTAAAACCACCACACACACATGAGGTTGTTTTAAGCAAGGTCTCATTCCCCAGGTAGTATTTTGCTATTTAAAACCGCTATGGACTGTTATTATGACCAGGTGACAGCTGTGGCTCCTCTGCTTAATTCAGCAGCCCCAATCGCATCCAGAATCCTACCCCCATTTCGGAGAAGGGTAAGGGAGCCCTCAACCACAATCCCATCTCCAGGAGTCACTTGCCTGGCCTCCACTACCACAGACCATGGAAGGGAGAGGACAGAGCAGGACTACAAGGACTCTAAGCTCCCATGTCCTCCCCAAAACACTTTTCCCTTCCAAATTCTGTTGCTTGCCCTGTTTAAGCACCCTCTTTTTGAGAGCTGCTCCAATGGGGAACTTTAATACAGGAACCTAGGAAAACAAAACAAAACAAAAGCCTAAACAAAACAAAAGCCTAAAAAGGGCCCTGAATATTATGCTGTAAACCCAGTACTTAAAGTGTGCAGTGTGGAGATGCAAGGACTCGTTAGCACTGCTAGACAAGTCAGGGAGAAAACCACACACACTCTTACAGCAGGTACACAGACACTCTTACAGCAACGCACGGGTACCTGCCACATTTCACAGTGAAACACTGCTCAGGAAAACAATTTTAACAGTCTATAATTAGGCAACTTGGCCATTTGCTTGTTGCTGGTCTCCATGAGGCAGTTGAGCACATCCACATAGGCCAAGAGATGCAGGGCACCAGTGAAAGCCTCTAGTAAATGTAGATACAGCCAGTCTAGCAGAGGCTACTGCAGTATCGGTGGCCTCTGGTACCCAGAACTTAGGACTGAAGTCCCCAAATCAGCTAGAACTTAGAGGAACCAAATTTTAAATATGGTTTTATGTTTTTAAAATGTTTGGCATTAAAGCCATGTTTTCAAGTCTTAATGCCATAACACTAAGATTATATATTTTTGAAAAAGCAAAGTAGTTTCATATTAATCAAGAGACATCAGAGGCTGAAAGATGCTTAAGTACCATTAACTCCATAATACATAGTCAGAATCGGTGACTAAGACTATGACAGTTAGAAGCATCATCCACATACTTGATGTCCCATTTATACTTTACTACATTCAGCACACTCAGGAGTCAGCTGAAAAAAGCTGAGCCATCTTTAGCATGTGTCAAATGCATGCTAATTTTAAAAGTATAATACTCAGTATATATGAAGCTATAGGCATTGATAACAAAAGCAAGACCTAGCACTTAGAAGGATATTTAAGAAGTTAACTCGAAGGGGAGGCAAAATAAATTTGAAAAAAAAAAAAGATCTCTGCATGATTTATAAGTTACAGGGGAAGTTTGCATTTTGTTTTTAATGGTTCTCCCTGGGGACACTAGCTACACAGCAGTGTAACTCACACAAAATGCCCAGGCAACCAGGCACATCCTAGCTGGGAAACGAGCGACTGACTAAAGATTCGAAGATGAGCTATAAACCATGCTTCCTGTCAGAAAATAGCAAACTGAAAAGGATCGACTCGAAAAGAAAAAAAAAAAAGAAAAAAAAAGGAAAAACAACAACACCCAACAGCAGTTCAGATGGTGTTCAGTCCACTGAACTACAAAGTGCCCAACAACCCATGCTCCCTTTTCCACAGCTGGGATTCAAGGCTCCGGCCCAGCAGGGCCACATTTCACCTCAGGGAGTCCCCGCTGCACATGGGGCTCTCACAGCCCCACGGACCTGGCGGGGCAGAGACCTCGCAGGGCAGGAGCTCTGTCCCCACTCTGACAACGCAGAGCTTTTGGCCTGTACCTTACGGGCAGAGAAGCAGTTTTATTTCAGCTAGCTACTTTTGTAGTAAGTACCATTCTACAATATTCTTCAGTTTGGTTTCACAAATTTGCCCAGCCTCGGTGGCATTAAGCATTTGCAGTACAGTAGTTTTAACTTTTAATATTTTATTATATATCAACATTTGAAGCTATTTCTCCAACATCACATGAAGCCTATGACAAAATTAGCACAATCAAGATGCACAATTCTCACTCTAGAGATCAACAGCTAGTTGCTCATTGATTTCACTAGGCCAGAAGTTCACAACTTTCTGTACTTTTAAACAACATCTTAGCTTTAAAACAACCCTTCAGCAATCACCAATGATAGGTCTATCTGTGATCCTTACTGTTGATGCAGAGGAAGTCATATTCAGTGCCATGTATTTTGTACTACACATATAAAAATCAGCATTTACTGATGATAAACTTTTCATTTTATATATTAAAGCTTTGCTTTCATGTATTATACAGACAGACCTATCCCAATCTTTTCACCTGTAATACTTCAGCCCATTATTCTTGTCCCACCACTACAAAAAGCCACATTCAGCATCATATTGCAGTGTTACGCTGCCATCTTGTGGGTACCAGGGCAAATAACTCCTTCACTGAAATCCTGTTATTTTAATATGAATTTTGCTACAAGGTATGCTTCCTTTTAACAGGAAGAAAAAAATACATTACAGTAGAAACTAACTATAGAAAAGGTTGGAATTTGTGCTACTCAAAACTCTACTGCATAAATACAGTTTCTTCAAATACTTTTTGGAACATTCTGATAATAAATTTGCTAGTTGCCATCTTCTCAAGTTCAGTCAAACATATGAAAGCCTGTGAAGATTTTCAGGTTCCACTAAAAATACAACAAGACTTTCAGGCAACCCCACAACACCTTTAAGTAGATGCAGGTAATCTCTCTCTCTCTCAGATTCAAAGGTGACTTTTTAGTATTAGTTGGTAGAGCTGGGCATAAACTGAAAGTGTTACTTACCCAAACTTGTTTGTTATTTTTGTTTACTTTAGGCATTATCTGTATTATAAACTTTAAAAATTGACATGTTGTAGGAGCTGGGAAAATAGCCTAAAAACTTTCTACTGCGGAAAATCTGCAAATTGACTGTAATTGCCTCGTTCCACCACATCCTGCAGGCACTCAGCTTGCAGACTTAGTCACGGACTCGCAGCGTACAGGGACAGTCTCATGGAGTAAGAGGAACAAGACAAAACAAAGTATTTCTAAAACATCCCAGAAAACGACGCTGGCAGTTTTTCCATACCAGCTTTAAAGTTGGATGTAGTTTCTGCAAGCATCCCCCTGATTCCCAGCCATCAGCCAAGGCCACCTCTCGTTGCTGCACGTTCCCCCTTCATGTGGGGAGAGCAACAGCGCTTGCAAAGGCTTCACAGAGATGCTTTGTTTTCAGTATGGCCTGTAAAAACTTTGGACAGTTTTGTCTGCAGGCAGAAGGCAGGATCCATTGACTATTCCTAAATCCCTCTAAGTTTCTACAAGGCTACTTGAAGTCCAGGATCTTCTCATCTTACAAGCCTCCCTAACCTTCTTCTCATCAAAAGCTGTCCTCATCATTTTGCCAGCCAAGCAGCTCCCCTCCAAGGCTTCCTTCCATCCTACCTCAGGCTGCCAACTTTGGCCTGCCAGAAAAACCTGGCTTCACTGGGAGAAACAACTTTATACCCCTGGAGAACTCAGATTTCAGGGGCACGTCCTACAAGCTACCTGACTGCTCCCTACCAACAGCCTGTGACACACTGGCAGTGACAGTGGACACGTACTGTGGTCCTGTACACTACTCAGATCTCAGCAGGAGGAAAGGTTAAACAACTTAAAACATTATGGCTTCAAACAAAGATTAAAATCACCTGTTTTAACTACTTTGCTAGTTGAAATTACCACTGATTATTAAATTATTATTTTATAATCATGTGAATGGCAATTTCACAGCCTAGAAGTAAAAATGAAGCAGCTAGAAAACAAATGGTATCCCAACTTCAAATAAGCCTTCCTAAGGTGAAATCAGAAGGAAAAAAAAAAAGAAAAAAAAAGAGGAAAAAAAGAGACAACTAGCCAATGTTCCTGCTGCTTGCAAGTGCTTCCTATCCTATCACATTCCCTTTTCCTTTATATAGGCCAAATAGATTCAGCTATTTGCAGTGCTGTATATCTGCCTCATGCCTCTCGAGATGAGGTCGGACTCACTTACCACCACCCCGTTACATCTGACACCCCTGCTCTGGTGAGCGGCTTTCCTGCTCAGGGATCTCTTTTGAAGGAAGGGCTGCCGCAATCTTGCACGATCTAGTCCTGAAATAAGACACCTCTCAAAAGAAAAGGATGGGCTTTCAGAGAAACTTAAGACATGCAGATTCTGAAATCCTATTACATTTCAATTAGTGGAAATCCAGTCTCTTCCTCCTTTGCTGTTTCTCCCCATCCCTATTCCCCTCCCCCCCCCCAAAAAAAACCACCTAAGAGGTCCAAAGAGGCAGAAATCCTGCCGTTTCCTGAAACTCTAGAGACAATGGGGAAGGAAAAAGAAATCAGCCCCATATATACTTACCCAGAAAGGTGTGGGGGTTTTTGTTTGATTGGGTGGATTTCCCCCAAGACCCCCCCCCCCAGGTGGTGAAGTTAAATTATTCTGACTTTACCATATTCATAGAGTGAGGCCATTTACTGCAAGGAATAAGGAAATAAGACCAACCGAATTACAGAAAACAATATTTTATGATCAGTGGAAGACCATGGATTTGAAGAATATGTTCTTTGTACTTATCTGCTGTATACAGGAAAAACCTTTAAAATTCTAACTTCAAATTAACAGTGATTGTATTTTATTTATTCACCAGTATATGGGCACATAACAAGTGAATATACAAACTAAGTATAAGCAAGGCTCATATTTAAATTGCTCGTGGTTTTAGCCAAGATGCTCCCTCTGACAGTTCACAGAAATACACATCTCCAACCTTCAGGCCATGAAGCGCTTTGCACTTCACTCAGGCAGGAGCAGCTGCCCGAGTGCTTAAGATGCCACTTGTACTCAAAATCATTCAAACATTTACTTGACAGACTGTCAACCGAGCTGTCTTGACAGGTCTACCTGGGTATTGGTCCATGCATTTTGCAGTATTTAGCTGCTCTCCTCCAAGAGGAAAGGTCTGTACTGATTTCATATGTGGTTTCATTTATTGCTCTGATCTCTGTCTTTTCCATACAGGTAGAATGGACAAAGACTCTGATTTCTGTCAATCAGAAAAATAATTCTTCCTCAGTGACTTGAGCCCTTCATCCATCAGAAGGCAGAAAACAGGCTGTTGGTTCCCATATCTTACACACACATGTCCCAAAACCACAATTAGAGATTTCCAAGATCTTTTTAATGATTTACAGTCTGCAGAGTTTCTCTGCCTAAGCTCTCCTGCAAGCTGCACACTTGTTTCTACATGCCCTAGTTTACTCATTAACCACTGGAGAAAGGAGCATGCCCTCAGTTCACTGCAAATGAAAGACCAAACTTATTCCTAAGTATTCCAACTGCATCTCTTCCAAGCTGCTGTGTCTCACTATAATTATGTACCCAGGCAAACAAACAAAGGCAAGTACACTTAATTACCTTATTAACCTCCATTTGGGAACCAGAAAAATAGGAAAAACAATGAATGCCAGAAGGGAGAACGCAGCTAAGACCTTTTTGAAAAATTTGAGTTCACTCTCAGGAAATGGAGCTTTCAATCTGCTACGAAGTTAAACTAATGAGCCAGAGGGAAGCAGATGCAGCCCTTGTCCCAGGCATGAGATGCTGTCGTGCTCAAGTTTTATGGTTCAGTTACATTTGAGAGCCATCCAAGCTTCCCTCCAACCTAGACATGCCTCAAAGAGCCAACAGTAAGTTTAAACCTTTCAAAAAGTGAATACTTTCATTTCTCCCTATTTCAGCACGCCAGTATTTTCTGTTCTATCGGCCCTGCAGACTAAGAGTCATGCTTGATTACTTTCTTTCCCTTACCCCTCTCCTTAAGCCTGTGAACAAGTCCCATCATCTTCCACTAAGCTTCAGAAATCCCCTTCTCCCACCTGACAGTTGGGGCTTATCTCAAATCATTTTCCACTCCACCTACCTGAGTCACCTCTTATCAGATCCTTTTACATCAAAACTGCAGATACTAAAAAACTCTCATTTTATTTAGACAGGTGATATTTTTGACTCTTCACTATACTCCATTCTGCTGTACAGTTCATTTTCTTGACTATCTTGCTACTTTTCTAGCAGTTTTGTCAAGGACACTAACTTACCCCTTAAAACAAACAACCATCAATCAGATTCTCAAAACTCATCACTTCAACACACTGATTTTTTTTAATTCACTTTCCCACTAAATATCAGCTTGTAGTACAGACAGCATGACAGTACTGACAGCTAAGAACTTGCCTAACAGGTGAATAAACAAAAAAAACACACACATCCTTGCAATGACACAGCAAAATGGCCCATAAGAACTGCATAAGCACTGCAGAACACAACAAGGCCCTGGACAGCAGGCTGGCTTCTCCTGGGCTATCTGTGTGAAAGCAGAAGGCTGAACTGAAAGA
>VZSG01000005.1:3447725-3473224 GCA_013398315.1 Nothoprocta pentlandii
CTGGAAACAGGCCCCGGCGGGCGCTCGCAGGGCGTTTGAAAGTTACCAAAATAAAGTTCTTTTGAGACGTTATGGTTTAGAAAAGGTTAAGAAGTCCCAACAAGTTCTGTACCGCAGCTTCTAACAGCAGTAAGTTTCTTACTTGCCTGACTTGTTGAGTGTGTTACAGGGTGCTGTCTGTAGGCTCGGTCCTCACAGGCAAAGTGTGCGCGAGAGCAACAGCCTGGCGGTGCGGGCAGCTCGAAGCGCAGTGCCTGTTGTATCTGACACACTGTTGAGGTGCTCGTAGAGCAGCAGCGATGGGGACCCAGGTACCGCTGCAAGGGTTTGAGGTGCTTTGAGCTACATATTGCACAAGCTGCTGGCCCTTAGTCTGAGAACTGAGAGTGTCCAGCAGCAGGGCGGTTTCTTTTTAATACGTATATGTGTGTGTGAGTGTGTGTACATTCATATGCTGGGAAGGCAGCAGAGCTCTGCTAGGGTAGGCTTAAGTTAGTATGGTTTATATGGGAGTTACATGGAGGATGAGTCAGTTAACCGTGGAGATCCCATTGCTGGCTCAGCAAATTACAGGTTTGCAAATTCTGGAGCTTGTGGGAATGTACCCGGGGAACTCTGTGTTAGACTTGCCTTGTATGTGTGTTTGTCCTTGAGCGCCAGTTCTTGGTCGTTGGGAAGATAAAACTCGGATTCAGGCAGAATTCACCAACCTGATGTTCTGTTTCTTTAAGTACACTGGTGCTAACTTTAATATTTTGTTTTTGAAGCTTTTGAAGTTTATGCAAGAGTTAACACAATATTTTAACCATTATGGCTTAATTTTAGGTGGTAGTCTTGCCGCCTTCTTTCTTAATTTTATTGAAGTGCACAAAATTCAACCCAAAGCCCTCCTTGTGAACCAGACAGGTGAAACTGAATGGCACAGGAGCAGGATGGTTAGGGGCTCTGCTGCCCTTCAGGGGGGCAGTCATCAGTGCTGCTTTCAGCCTTCAGAAAGTGAAAAGGCTTCTCCGGGCCTCCTCGCTAAGCAGAAGTTACTTCAGGGCTAGTTGCAGTACAGAAAGGGAAGGCAGGGTCTGGGAGGTAAATAATGTGCACAGAATTTGAGAAAGCAGGGGCAGCTGCTGACCTTTTTTGGTGGATGGGGAGGTTGTAAAGCTCTGGGTCTCTGCTACGGTCCCTGCTGCAGCCTGTCACTGGGAGGGAAGGCCTTCCTAGGGCATCACAGCTGGCTCAGAACTTGTCAAATCTGCCTGCAAAGAGAAGACAGGGTAGCAGAATAGCCATTGCTCTCCAGGATGCTTTTTGGCCAATATTAGATGTTTTGTCTAGTTCTCTTCTAAGTGTGCAGACTGGCAGGGCTCCAAACAAAAAACTCGTAGTAAATCTCATAGTCAGGGAAATTATGTACTCCCTTATTTTTAGTAAGGAGTTCCTTCTATATGCACCCTTGGTGTAGTTACTAGTGGTGATGTAACTGTGCTTTTAGCAAGTACTTTGTTTCTTGTTTCCCATTACAGTTTGTAATAGAAACTGTTTTCTTCCAAAGTAGTGGGTAGCAGATGGGATTTAAAAATTTCTACCCCTGATTTTCACATGATAACTAGTTAGGCTTCTTTCACTGTTTGTTTAGATTCACTTCATTTGTCTTGCAGATACTATCCCCAGCACAAGTAACAGAAACATGATGGCTTAAATAGATGGTGAGCAGATGTCTGTCACAGCACTGTCTGTGTTGTTCAAGATATTCCTCTGTATGTTGCTGAACATCAACTACCTGTGAAAATAGATTCTTATTTAGAGGACACCATTATGCTTGCCGGAGCCTCATCAAAGATATTGTCTAACCTATTTCTTGCTTTCCAGAGATGTTAAATCTCAGTGGTTCAGTTGATTATTGGGAAGAATTAATTGTGAAAGTCAAGTTTTATTGTGACCACCAAAACACTTGTGTTGCTTGTTCCTCTTTTTTGTTTGCGCACCAGTGCTCCTCAAGCACAAGCGTATGGAAAGGAGCTCCCTGGATGAGGGGGGGCTGGCTGAGCTCTCCCTGCCAGTTGGGCAGCAGGTGCTTCTGGGGCTTAGGTAAGAGCAACAGAGTAGCGTGTGTGTGTGTGGGCATGTAGTCTTGCCTCCCAAAACATCCAACACGTGGTACCACGCTAGACAGGTAATTAAACCTTTTCACATAGGGGCAACTTCTTTTAACAGAAAATAGCCCTATACATTGTTTTGGGACTTGCCAGCTCACATCTGTACTTACCCTTCAGTATTTAAAGTCTTAGTCCGGAATAGGGAAGGGAATCTGCTCAATCGGAGCTGCAGCTGACACTTTGTTGCAGTTGCAGCTCTCTGTGTCAACCTGTCACAAGCAGAAGGGAGCCCTTCACTGATTCATAAGAAATAGCTGCTTGTAAGGTTTCGCTTTCAGGATGTAGCTCATTGTGTCTCTCTTGCACGTTCCTTTTTCCTTTTCAAAATTTTAAACTTACAATTTAAAAGAAAAAGACAGAATCCCAGCAGAATTAGTGTTTGCCATTTTTGTTGTGGAAAGCTGTTCCAAAAGTTCACATTGGAAAAAGACATCCAATTCTGATGGTGGTTTGTGTACAATTACAGTTATTATCAAAATGTTGCTCTCTCTTTTAGCAGGGAATAAAATACTCAAGAATGATTCAAAATCCTCTTTCCTTATTGGAAAGAAGTCCAGCAGTATCTACGATACTGATGTATGGTTTCTAGAATAGCAAACTGGGACACAGATCCAGTTTGCCTTTAACTGAATAGTGAAACTTCCCCTGGTTGAAATAACATGGGATTGTGCTGTAGGTTTGGAAGAAGTAATTGGTAATGAGTTCAGTTCCTGGAGGGCACTAATTTTTGCGCCACGAAATCCAAGTAAATTGAGTTGAGGAAATCCACATAACATGCTGGTAGACAAATGTTATCCTTTCTTTTTATGTAAATCTGTTGAAGATGGAATTTGATCTTTGAGTTATATATTCATTTAAATAGTCATATTCTAGATATACATGCTCTAATTTAAATGTTAAGTGAAAAATCTAATCTGCTTCAGTAATATAGTATTAGGACAAAGAAGGATTAAAATGTTTCGTTATTGATTAGTTCCTTGGAAGAAGCAGGTGGCAGTTCCTTTCAAAATTTGTAGAGTGAGAACATAGTTGTATTTCTATCTGAACTGCTCTGAAAATGCTCTTATGCTGTATTCAGAGAGCATTTAATGTGGATTCAGATCCGTGTAATCGAAGCAAACAGACTGAATTTTTAATAGTCTTCTAAAAATACATGGGTCTAGTAACTTACATTGACATGTACCTTAAATATCCAGCTTAAATATCCTCTTTACAAGTTGACATTTGTATTGTTGGAAAAGTTTCCTGGTTGTATGTGTTTGTGAGTGTAGATACGGGTGTTTGTGTGAGAATCTGTTATAGCAGAGCGAGAATTTCAGTCAATTTAACAAGGGGCACTGAGCTTACATTGACTTGATTAAAAGATATAAAGCTTTCTGAAGCATGTTTAATGTCTCCTTTGAGAGTAATGAGCTCTGCTATTTGTATGCTCCTGTACTATAGTTCCACATTGATATTTGACCCCTTCCCTTTGCTAAGTCTAAAGTTGTCAGCAGGGGTCAGCAGAAAACAGAACCATTCTTGCTTCTTAGGTCTGATAGGAAATAAAACTGTAGCATATACTGGTGGTGTTGGTTGTTTTCCCTATGCATTATACATTAATTTCCAGTTTATAGGCTAAATTGACCAGCAAAAAGATAGGCTTATTTAGGAGAAAATATCATTTCTGTATGAGTGTAGCTAAAGAATGAGAAAGATGAGAATAATCAGAAAATTATTCTAAGACATTCTACTGCCCATTTCAATACTACTAAAAATAGTGATGTCAATTTTTTTTTAATACTTGGTTTATTTCAATAAAGATATTTAATTGTGAGCATAAATTGTGAGCATAAGATTATATATATTTTAAAATGAACAGCTGGACCTGTGACCTCAGAGAGAGGTTAGAAGGTGAAATGCATTGAAGGTATTTGTCATATTGCCATGTCCCGACTGGATATTGTCACTCCCGCTTGCTATAGGTTGGATATACTATATGTAACCATCATCAAGTTATTAGTATTGCCGTTTACAAAGGCAAAATTAATCTTTTCTCAAGTGCAGCTCTGATTTTTTAAAATTCTTTGAATTACAGTTGGACTGTATGTGTTAATCAGTTATATGAGATGTAGGTAAAAGCACAAGAAAGATGTTTTTCATTATGTCTATCTGTGGTGTGTTTGTGTATATATATGTGCAATTACAGCCCTAGAAGCAATCTTGCAATGTCACATCAGAATTTTAGGATATAGCTTCTATATTTAGAAGGGTTCAATGCAATGAACAATTTGGACTTTGGTGTCTCCTGTATAATGAAGGAAAAGGCATTATCAGACTTCCAGGAAAATCTCTATGTTGAAAGTTTTCTGACCATCTTTAAAGTAATGCCTATATTTCAGGTCTTAAAGTAACTGAAAGGGAAAAAAAAAAGCTGCCTTTAAAGATAATACTAACCGTCTTTTCTAGCTTTTTATTTTAGATGCATATTCCTACTTAAAACCCAACACTACCTTTTCTTTCTTCTTGTAGAGAACAATTGGAAGAGAAGAACCCTTATTTATAGAAGTTCTAATAACCTTCATCTTCTATAGAAGAACCTATAGAGAATATAAATCACTTTTTTTTTAAATCAGAAAGAAATAGTAATAATTATGGCTGGAAACGTACTCAGTTTGAGCTATAGGAGCAGAGAGAGTGTTGTATGTGTCCTTAATTTGCCCTCCTCTGGCTTAAAACCCTTGATTCCTTTCCTTTTAACTAGTGAGGTGGCAGGACTTATTTGCTTCCCATCATCGTTTTCTAAGCAGGGAGCCGTTGTGTCACTCCACAGGTTGTCTTCAAGGAAACTGAAGAAAAATTTACCTGCTAATCCTTGGCATCAAAGGAAGGCTATGCAGGTAGGTAGTGGGAACGGCTGCTTTCTTCACCATCTTGCTCAGCAGTAGGAAAACCAAACAGAACTTTTCCTTGTTCTTCAGGATGTCTTATAACCAGACACACCTGGCATACAGTGCCCAGGCTTAAACACTGGGCTGTTCCATTTTCAGTGTTTATCCCTGAATGATACAAGATTGGTATGGGCCAAAATGCCTTCAAGTGACACTGTCTGTTGAGTTTTGCAAGATCTGTGTGTTTCTGAAAGGCACAATTCTAAGACATTTGTTGGAACCTTAGACAAATTTTGACAGACACTGATTTTTTTTTTCCCTGTTAAGGTTTGTTTTCTTACATCATAATTTTATATCTTTGCAGTGCTTGTTTCTTCCTCTTTNTTTTTTTTTTCCCTGTTAAGGTTTGTTTTCTTACATCAAAATTTTATATCTTTGCAGTCTTGTTTCTTCCTCTTTTATTAAGATGGGGAAAGGAGCTATTTATAACATATGGAAAAAAAAACACAAAACAGCAGCTACTAGTATGGACTTCATATAAAAGTTATCCTTCAAAATCCTGAATGTGAGAGACTGATTTTAGAAAGGTTTGAATTAGACATTTAGTTGATTATGGTTCATAAATCAGAATCTCAATGCTTCCTGTATGTTATTTGGAAACTAGGTCATATCCATTGGGCAGATAGGAATATACTAGCATAAGTGAACCCTTTTAGTTGAACGGCAGGCTAGTGGCTAGTTTAGAGGCTAGTGAAGTAATCTCCCCAACAGAGCCATAAAAATGTTTTCGGATGTTAATTTTCTTTATTGTGAATAGTATTAGGTAAGTGATACAAGAAATAGCCCTTCAGCTTTTAATCTACTTTCAAATATGTTACATAACTTTTTTTTTTTTCTGTTATGCATTATTTTTTGCTATTTATCAGGATACTATGAGTTGCTGATAACGTCAACCATTCAAGATAGGAAAAAATTGCATCTTGAATTAGTTAAATATCTCAGTTTACGTGACCTGTATGTGAAGAAAACCAAATAGCATTTAATAAAGCTACATTCTTTGCTCTGTTTGCAGTGATATTTATTTTTATTAGACCACAAGAATCTTGAAGTTAAGCTCTTCTCTTTGCACCTGACTACATATGATGAAAAAGGATGTGATTCCACACCTATATCCTTGTTAATTATAGTCTGTGCTGATGTCATCATTTCTTAAAGAGATACGAGCAGTCCTATAGGTATTTTCAGCTGTACTTCAAAATACATTTTGATTAAATTTTAGGAAATAAAAAGCTCATCTTTAAGAAGTAGAATTTTCTTTTCCTTCGTATCTTAAGGATGGGAGGGGGAGAAGCATTTTGTTCTTACTCTGTGATATTAGACAGCTCTTCTACCACTGCAAGTGTAGGATACTTGTCCACTAATATCTTCAACTAGCATTAAGGGACAAACAAAACTGGAAAAAGGTGGATCAACAGGGCCACAAGTAAAACAGACTGAGCTTCCCCCATTCTCCTTTTCCACAGGTGTAAAGGATTTTCTGCAGTGCCTGTGCTTTGCTACTCCCCATTCCTGCTTCCTTGCTGCACCTGGCTGCTGCTTGCTTCCAGGTGTTTCTCATTGAATTTCCATTATCTCTTACCACTGCCAGATGTATAAGTAGAGCAAGGGGGTATTTCACTTTTCTTCACTGTTGTTCCTCTGTTCAGTCTTCAAGGTAGCTGCTGATAGCCAAAATTGTGCCTTGTAGGACAGAGATGGGGTGTCCGGTGGGCCATTGGGTTGGCCCTTGCTCTCTGGGCATGATTATAGCTATGTGGGCTGTTGCTGTATGTTGACTTTGGTAAGTTGGTTTAAAACTAGTTTTAACCAGTTCTGCTATGCTGTGCAGGGTCCAGGCTGTGGACCCTGTTCTGTGGCATGAGTTTGTATGAAACATGGTTGATTGATGAACACAGAGGAACTTGTAGAAGAAAAAAAAAAATCATGGTGTTTTGCTACCATGTACAGTCTGAAGACAAAGTGAAGTTAATAAGGTGAGAGTGAAAGAGCTGAATTTCATTAATGTATATGTAACATGGCAGCAGTTGCCCAATTAACCTTTAAAGTTAGAGGTGCCCTAGCTACATGAGCTGCGGCCACTAGATTGTGGGGAGACCCTTGGTGATGACCACTGACTGGCTTCTACTGAAGCATTTCCACTTCTGTATGTTTGAGGAATTTGTTTTTCTGAGTAAAATGAAGATCACCTGTAATTAATATTAAACAATTAACACTTTTTTTTTTCCTGATTTACCTCCATTTGCTTATTTGGTTGCATGAAGGAAGAGCAATGAAGTTTTGCAAGTGGACCAGGAAAGCAGAGTATGTTGATTCTTCTGGAGATTTTCTTTCTAGGGAAAAAATGTGGGGTTTTTAGGTCTGTGTTTGGAGAGAGTTGTGTGTTTGTTTTTTTTTTTTTTTTTTTTTTTTTTGAGAATGCTGGAGAATAACAGACTTGCTATGCAGATAATTGTTTCTATGTGTGGGTATTTATTGTCGCTAACCGCTAGATGGAGCCTTGTACCACTGGCGACCCTGCTGAACGGCGTGTATGGGGAGTACCTGCAGTATGCTTTATTTATGTCATAGTGGAATGTGGTTTTAAAATTAATGTTTTAATACTGAATGCATGAATTAAGGCAGTAACCCCATGTTCAGAGGCTTAGGGCACTGATCCAGGTTAGACTATTGAGGATGTGACCACTTGCCCGAGCAGCCTGGTGCATAAGGCGTTTTCCCCTCTTGAGTGAGTTCTGGGGTCATCTTGTAGTTGTTAGAGAAATTTTGACTTCAAATATCGAAAACGGTGTGTGGGAAGCTCTTCAGTGCCCTCTGCTTTGTAAACTTGAAACTTAAGCTTGGAGGTTGGTTTTGTGTTCTCATATTTTGGGGGCTTGTTTTGTTTTTCTACTACTGCTAACTGTAGCTACTAACCCTTTCGGCACTATGTTTTTGGATATTGAAAACTGTTGGATGGCACAGTTCAAAGTTAAAATCCTCTGAAGCTCATCTTGCATATTCACAATTTGCACGGTGTAATCCTTGTGATCAAAGCAGAACTATTTTGACTAATTTGTCAAATTGTGATTAATTCAAATTGTGATTAGAACTGATTTGTCAATTAGAACTTTTCTGTAATGGTAACCTCTACAGCATTATTGTGTAACAAATACACAGCATTTCTTATTTGAACTTCCAAGTGAGTTAAGTTTGCATTTCAAAGCAACGGCGAGCTGTGTATAGTCAACCTCTTTGTACAACTGGGTTAAAATGTTTAATGTGTTCTGAAGTCCATCTGTGAAACAGATGAACAATGTATTTTTTTAAATAGGATGAAAAAACCCACAAAGGTATGGAGGAAAAATTAGTTAGGGCTAAAAGCTCACACCAGCTTGCAGTTTTGAGGAAAAGAGATCAGATACCTGGCCAAAATATTTGGTATTTTGGAAAACCCCAAACTAACTGTGGCAGAGCAATTAGAATTCTGCTATGAAAGTTGATCTTGTGGTGTGGGCTTTACCTTGTAATGTGGAGAGAAATCCCAATAATACTGAAGAAAACACAGGAAAAAAATGAAGGTGCTGGAAGAAAGAAGTTAGATGGAACATAAAAAGGTCAACTATCTCAAATCAAGTAGTTATTGCCTCAATGGGTGATGGAAAAAGCACTAGAGTTTCAAGTGTCTAGTAATAGCTGTAAGCCTTTTTTCATATTTCAGCAGTGTGTGTATGTGTATATATGTTTAAACATAATGGTGCTAGGGGTATTGTGCAGGACAGTAAGTACTACGTATCTGAAGCAAGGTGAAATGTGTGGTATTTGGACAAGTGTAAAAGCCAGTATGGTGCCAGAAACAGTGATACTAGCACAAAAAGAAGAGTATAAAGATTTGTTTTGAGTGTTCATATAGTAATAGTTTTATGTCGCTCAGGGAAATGTTGTAAATTTAAATACATTTTAAAAAGTTTCAGCCCATGTCTGTGTTAGAGGAGCATATGCTTTGAAGGGAGACAGAACTGAACTGTTTGAGTAAAAGTGTGGGTAAACAGGAAAACTTTCCGTAAAACAGAGTAGAGATGAAAGCTGCATTCTTGCCCTGAAAGCTGCATTCTGAGGACAGTTTATACTTAGATTATCAAGCTCTTCTTTTGCTATTACGAAACATGAGATGAGTGAAAGTATTAACAGGTTGGGTGTATTAAATGTTATTGGCAGGGAGTGGAATATTCAAAACTTCATTTAACTTCTTGGTCTTAATTTTTTTTTTTTTTTCTAAAAGAAGAATTCTGCCTGCTGGTAAATGGAGAACCCCCTGAAAAATAACTGAGGAGCAACATTTTTATGGCTTGATGCATCAGTAGAATTAGGCCATTGTCTGCAAAGAGTTGAGTCCACCTGTGTGTGCAGCCTACCCTATGCAGCAACACCTCTTCATCTGGGAGCTGTTCGGATCATAAATAGCACATGAAACGTTTGGCAGGGAAATGCAAGAAGTCCTTAATAGTGGAGATTATAACAAGTTCTGATATTTTGACATAGGGAAGACGGTAGAAATGTGTGACCAGGAATTGTGAGAAGTTTTGTGAAGAACCAGAGCTTTTTAGATTAAATCTTAACAAAGAGATTCCATTTCATACAATAACAGGCCTCTGAAATGAAAACGGGGTGTTACAGGCTATAGAAATACACTTTGCTAAGGTTGAGACAGCTGCTGCAGTGTGTGGTATGTTGTGACAGGCAAGGGGAGAGGTCAAAATGTTTCATTAGTTTAATGAGCTGGGAGGAAAGTGTAGGGCTGCCCTAACTACCAGAGTAGTTAACAAGGGGCATGACTGGCACATTTCAGTAAGGGCAGACAAACCACAGTGGTTATTGAAGGAATTTCCCATTTTGAAGAACTCTGGTAGGAAATGCCCATCCTACTGTGGGCTTTCTGTTGCTATAAAAAGACTACAATTTGGGGGGGTGGAGGGAAATTGCTGCAAAGGTGAGTGATCCCTGAGTGATGCGAGGAGATAATATGAGCCAGTTGACTTTTGGACTATACATCCTAGTTCTGGTGGAATTCAGGCTGCTCTAGTATCCAGAATTGTCTTTAGCTTCAAAACATCTCAGATGGGTAGCCAAACAATTTAATTCCAGACTACGTTATAAACAGAATTAATAGGTTTTTTTCACCTGGCTGCTCAGGGCTCCTCAAAACCTGCTCATGATTGCCTTTAAAGTAAACTGAGATTTCATTTCTATTTGTTGTCATTGTTAATCTGTTGCATTAATTGGGGAAAGAACTTAGTGGAGCTGAGCCCTTTAAAGAACTCGGGCAAAAATGCCACAAATTACATTGTGCAGAGACTTGTGATCCGCTGTATTGATCAGCGATAACGCAGTGACTGGCTGGGAAGGTCTGAGTGGCTTCTGAATGCAAATGGGGATGGGGAGGAGGAATACCAGGGCAACTGCACTCTTCTGTGCGAGACTGCTTTGAGGTCCCTGAGGCTTTTATGGCTTAAATATGTCTTAGCTTCTGAGCTCTCTTAGTATCTCTTGCAAGCCTGTGCGGTTTAATACCTGAAAAGCTGGTGTTTGGAAAGGTCTGGACTTTTTTCTGTCTTGCTTTAAAAGGTGAAAGTTCAGGAAGGAGAACATGAGCATCAATACCTGGGATAACTGGTACCTGCCTTTTGCCAGTCCCTGCGGGTGTTTGAGATTCTCAGTTTCAACAGTGGTGATGGCAACAGTCGCTGGAAAAAATATGCATGCTTGCAGTTACTTTTAAGACAAATGTTCTGCAAACCTCAGTTTTAATAGCAGAGGAAGCCACTGTTGGGCCCAATATTAGGTTCAGTAAATGTTGATGCTCTTCTAGTGTTCTTTCCAAGCGAATCCCCAATGCTGTGGGGAGCAGTTCAGTGCGTGTGACTTGTGGGTTTGTTTTCAGTTCAATTTGTCTGTGATGTGGTTGCTTTTCCGGCTGAATCTTAATGTTGGCCCTTTTCCCTGTGCTTCTCCAGTCCCCACCTGGGACTCCTGTTAACAGGGCTGTTTCTTGAGGCTGTAGCTCTGTCTTGGGAGCGCGTTCCAGGGAGCTGAGCTGAAAGGAGATGTCACGATGGGAATGTAGACCTAGGAAAAGTTCATAGCCATACTAATAATTTCACTGCCCTCTTAATGAGGCTATGACTACTGTTGTAAGTGCAAGAATACTGTACAGGTATGGGTAAGCATTCCTAAATGGAGTACCGTGCATTTTAGAGTAGTGCTAAACTTTAATATTCAACATTTAACAGTCATTCAGGCACACGGGTGTGCTACATTTAGTATAAGGCATATTCTAGAATGCCACTTCTGTACTGGCAATAAAATGCATGCAACATATACTTATAAGCTTGCCCCTGCCTAGGAACACATTTTCTGCTGTGCTAATTACCCCTAATTGTGCCAGTCTTGCCTAGCAGGAGGGAGAGCTTGCAAAATAAGATAGTCTGACCATATAAGCTGTACTGTTCTTCCAGAGGTGTGATATGTGTTTAATTGTATGTAAATCAGCTGATTAAGAGGGAAATAGACTCAATAGCTTAAAGAAATTGTTATACTCCTGTGGCATTTAGCTGTTTCTGAAATTCAAATGGATTTGTTGGTCGTTGGATTCTCGCTTCCCTTCAGCAGCAGGTTACACCAAGCGGGCAGTTCCTGCTCTTGCTTCCCTGTTTGGCTTTGTCAGTGTGCTGCAGTGCAGAGCGACAGCGCCGCTGCTGCTCCAGCGTGGCCAGGGCTGCAAGCTCCCTGTGTATAAGGCCCAGATTCCAGCTGGGGGGAAAAAAGAACTTTTTTTGTTAACTTGTTCATAGGACAATGTTGGATCATTTTCTCTAGAAGGAGAGGCTGATGTGTCTCACTCATTCCTTCAGCTGCTATTTGCAGTCTATTGCAGAAAGCATATTCTGGTTTGAGTCCAATTCTTCTCTTAAGTTGTTTTTTTCTTTGTTTTCCTGCTTATATGTCTGTTTGTTAAAATAGTGCACATCTCCTTCCCTCCTCCTTTTAAATTTTAAAATTAAAATGAGTTTTTAGTTTTTAAATTTATTTTAGATTGTATAATAGTGTGCATGTGTATATATATTCAAAATAAATGCATGTGTTTATTAGTATTGTAAACTGTTTTCTAGATCTGGATCAATTTAAAGTTAGACTTAATGGCTTTTAATCTCTCTCTAGTTACCTGTTGCAGTATAGTTTCATTGTAGGACTTTCATTAATCAGTTTTTCTTAATTTGTAAAAGCTATTGGAGAACATTTATACTTATTTTTTGAACAAAATCTGATAATACAGGAAGATATTACTGAAAATATTTTTCCTTGCCAATTAAGAATATATGTAATATATATGTAATATATGTAGCTTTGGTAATGGCTAAATGATTTGATGTTTCCATATATGAAACTCTCTGTAAGAATAGGTCTTGGTTAACCTGCTTTAATCACTTAATTCTCCTATCTTACAACTTTAAAAATAATTTGGGAAGGAGAAGTAGTCACTTCTGTTCCATACCTTTATGGACTGGATGTAACTTAATTGCAGAAGGCTAGTGTCAGTGTGATTTAAGGAAATGAATTTTTATGTCCTTATTTAAACGACACTAGTTTGAGGAGGTCATTTGTCTTAGTAGGCTAGCCAGGTTTCGCTGGAAAAACCCCTGGTGTGTTTAAGGCTCGGCAGGGTGGGGGGAAGTGCTCTCAGGACATCCTAGCCGAGATCCTGTTCAAAACAAATGTCAACCTGTCCTGTTCAGTAACACATCAGTCATCAGATGCTTTCTAATGCCTTAAGCTGAACATTGCATTCAAGCTTGGAGCTTGTCTTGTCAAGCTACCAAGAGCTCCATAGCTTTTCTGTCAAGCATGGAGTTGCACTAGCAGTGCACAGGCAAATACCAAGCTGCAAAAATATCGTTTGTTTTCTTTGACCTATTATTCAGTTAACTACACTGTTCCCTCATATTATTTTCTCCCCATATGTTTATCACAAGCTATTCAAGAGACGGCTTCCTAAACATGCCTCATCCTGACCCATGCTCATTCCGGACCCAGGGACACTCATTTTGGGCTGCTATTTTTACTTGTGGCAGACTAGACCACCATGGTTATGACATTCCTCCTGTAGCAACAAAAGCCAAGTGACCGGCTTCGTTTGCTGCCGAAATGAAAGAATTTCGTTGCTGGTCTCCATGAGGCCCTGGTGTTGTCCTTTTATCCAGGTGAGCAGCAGTCCTGGAGTTCTGCTTGCCACATGTGCAAAGTTGCAACTTTGCCATCAGCCTGCACAGCTCTGTTCATATTTATTTATCAAAATCCCTTCAGGATTTTTTAATGCTGCACTGTGTGTGGTGTATACATGGCATGGCTGAACTGGCACCCTTGTTTTTGTTTTCCAAACTTGGCTTGGATCTGCCTCCTTGGTAAGAGAACTTTCTTATCTTCTCTTCTCCTGGGCTTTTGCTTTGCTTAAAGCTATCACCTTTCGGTAGTGCTTGAAGCAATGTGGTAGTGAGACTTGGCTCGACATATCTGACTCTTTGAAATCAACTTGTGAATGTAGTAGGCTAATAAAGCACAGGTGATGGTTTGTAAAAGGTGTGTTAACTCATAACTTCTTAGAAGGAGAATAAAGAGAAGCTGTTAGGTTGGTACGTTTGTGCAACTTAAGTTTAAGCCCAAACAGTATCTGCTTACGTGAGTTTTATGAGCCACTGAAAGACCTATGTCCAGGTTAGGCCAATCGCTATGGCAAGCTGCTAATACTGTGGCATTCAGTTCAATGTTGTGCCTCTCTTAATAATGGGGAAAATGGGAGACAACTCCCTGGTTGTCCCTTTCAGTAATAAGAAACACCTACGCTGCCTGCTGGTAATTTTCCAGAGCTGCCGACTTCCAGAATTCTGCTCTGGAAGGTAGAACATGGGATGAAGTACTGGGCAAAGCACTTAATGCTCTTGCGTGAGCACTGCTAAATGAGGCACAACACGTGCACTCTGCTGCTATGTAACTTCCTTAGCCAGCTTGAGGAGTTTGTGTGCTTTCATCTGAGCATTTGCAAGGTGGTTTTACTTGATTTTCAGCGCTATTATATTGGCAAAACCTGGAAGATTTGGAAGACGTAGGTCTTCATAATTTGGAAATTATAATCCAGAGTCTGCCAACAGATGATCTCTTCTGACCCATCCAGTTGCTTCTTACATAAATGCACAGCTGGGGATTTCACTCACCTTTTGAAATCTTACATGATCTTTTACTGATAGCAGTCTACTAGAGAGAGGGCTGATGTCACTGATTAATACAGCTTCCAGAAGCAAAGAATCTCTCGAAAGAGTCATGACAAGTTTTTAATGGATTTTGCAATAACTCATTATTCCTTCTATCAGCCACTTTTGGGGGAATTTTTTTGTTACTTACATGCAGTGTATATTATCTCTTTTTTTTTTTTTTTTTTGCTTTGTTTTTCTGTTGTTTCTTTATACTGTATTTTGGTCTACTAAATGGGGAATATCTACATGCCTAAAAACCAACTATGGAGTGAAGCCTTAGATAAAATTAAAGCCTGAGTGTGTGTGTGTGTGTGTGTGTATATATTATATATATATAAAAGATTGCTAGGGTTATGATAAAGAAAAGTCTGAAAATAAATTATTCCTGAATTATTTCTGTTTGAATACAATTCAAAATTAATAAGTTATAGGTAGCATAGACAAAAGCTGATTACAGCGAGATAAAAATTCAATTTTATACTATGGTAATTGTTTTATGTATTTTGCATTTATTTATAAGGTCAGATAAAGGCTTGGAATTCTCCATATAAATCACGGTATGGTCCTAATGAATGTCAAGGTCAGTAGCTGGGAACACTTTCCATTGCAACACATTAGTTCTGTGGGAACTATATAGTGGATCAAATTAAACTAATAACCCCCCTATTCCTATTATATATTCTTTACTTTCACTATAATGATAGAGATTTGAGTATTTTTTGTTTTTCAAAGAAGAATTTTCTGCTGATGTCCTCCCACCATTAACTGGGAGCCGTGTTAACACGTCTTTAGGAGAAGAGATTAATTAAAAAATTGTTAAAGCTCTATAACAGAGTGTACTATGCATGGTAAAACATTAAGAAATTAGACTGGGCCTATTTAAATAGCCTTGTATGTACAGGAGCTGCAGCTGATGGGATCCAAACATATAGAGTATGAGACCCATGATTAAGAGCCCATTTCTGTAATGTATTACTGTGTAGCAGAAAACAACAGCCTCTGTTTCAAGCTTTGGGAAACCTTTCTCCTTTGTAAATAGACCTTTCCTGGAACTTCATTTTTTTTTGTGGGCTCTTAAGTGGTTTGTGACCAAAGGAAAGAGTTTCATAAGTAAGAAAAAATCTGAGTAATTTCTACAAAAAGAAGGGAGAGGAGAGAGGAAAAAAAAAAAAGGAGCAAAAATTTCTAAAAATAAAAGATGATCGTATGTTATTATCAACAGATACATATTCAGGAATACTTTCTAAAGTAAGAAAAGCTGAGATGCAGTTTATTGGCATAGCCTAATGAATATTTAAGGAATCTGTTTTGCAACTAATCACAGGAACATTTTTTTGGTAGGGGTAACTGTGGGGAGGGCTAGTCTGAAAATTTAATTGAAACATGTGCAAATACATATGCTTCTTGAAGTTCCTTTTTTTTTTTTGTGGTATTTTAGCAAACTAACTTTTTTTTAAAGGCTAAGGTTGAAACCTCTTTACCCTTCATAGCGTTTCATGTATCTCAAACATATGTATGAAAACTGTTAATAACAGTGGTAGCGTATAAACACTTTCAAGCAAAATAATCCAGAAGGTGTTTGCAGGAAACTCCTCATTAAGCAGAGCTGCTTGTAAGTCTTACCTGCACAGACAATCAGGACTGTTATTTTTACATTTCCATTTACTGATATAGACAAAATAAAAAGCATGAACCAATAAGAACTTGCTGCAACAATGAGAGAGAATTTGCAGCTCTTCTGCTGCAGCTCTTTGATGGAACTGAAGCTTTTATCTGAAGGCACTATTCCTATCAAAACTAAAAATCAAGGAAATTTCTTTCATATTTACCCTTATGTCAACTATATGCAGGTCTGATATGCTGTGCTATGAATCTTCACGTGAAAGGGCAGGCACTTGTGGAGAAAATTGTCAGAAATTATTTGCAAATTATAGACAGTACTTACACTGTTTTTTTCTTCCTCTCCATTCATCCTATCCAATCCCAAAATATGCAATAATCTTTTTTATAGTGGCAGAAACTATTTAAAATGTAATTATTTCAGTTATTTTATCTTAAACTATTTTAACAAAGGTAAATTGGCACACACAATGGTGAGCTATGTGAAATATCTGCTAACTTAGGTGATTGTATTGCAAAAATTAACATTTACCTGAATTGTGTTTGTGTGCAAGTGTGATAAGGTTAACCTAGGAGCATCTTCTGCTAGGAAGATGACTTTTATATGTAATGGATTTCTGGTGTCTTAAGAAAAAAAGAAACTTATTTTTCAGATTTGGCAGGAGAGTCTCAGGTCCTCACAGAGAATAAACTTTGTGTAAGCAAATTAAACCTGTGAGGCAGCAGCTCATTCTTACATGCCTCAGTTGACTCTCTTTTGTAGCCATCTGACCTAAGAATAAGAGATCCTTCTAAGTGGCAGAATGGTTGAGGTTGGAAGGGACTCCTGGAGATTATGTAGCCCCACCAACTCCCAAGCCCAATTTCAAAACACATGGATACCTAAATGAAATGACTTGCTACTCAGTTTACCACAATCACAAAAAATTATAAATAAGCTCTCTCGCTGTTATATATACACAAATATATATATATCATTTTTGTTTGTTTTTATTGTATTGGAATGATTGAATCCCAGGGTTATAAGAAATAGATATATAAAGATGACCACTTGACCAAAGCCCTAGCTAGATCTGACCTATTTTGTCTGACCTCAGTAATGAGCTCACGTCACTGGAAAGCTCTTCTAGGTAAGTGTGGAGGTTTTAAATGGTCTTTGCTGTTTGCTTCTCAGTGTTGCGGGCTTTCTTCCGAAATGGCAAACACTGAAACTTCAGGAAGCTAATATGAAAATGAAGCTTCCAGTGGGTTCCTGCCTTCTCCTTTCTGATGCAATGGGATTTCTTTCATGATGATGATTTCATTTCTGATGTGATACTAGAAGAATAGTTGGCATGGACTCACTCTGACAGTACAAAAGATTGGAACCCTCCCAAAGGATTCCTTGATCTTAAAGGTCGTGGATTACAATATAATTGATGTAGCAAGAGATTTTTCATATCCTGCGATGTACAGTCAGGCTGTTAAGGGTGTTGTAAGGGTGTAGTTTGCTGAAATAGAGTAGCATGAAAGTAGGGTGATAGAAATGTGGCTTTGAGCCACCTTTTCAGCTTGCTGCTTTGTGGACTCAGAGTTTTATGGTAGCAAAAGTAAACACGGTTGTGGGGTGTAACAATTTTTCCCACACTCTGCTGAAGGTGACTGCTGTGCAGGTGTACAAGGTAACTAATTAAAATACTTTTCCCCTTGAAATGTAATTTTGTTCTTCACTATTCTGTGGTAGACTAATATTTGTCTCCAGAATGTTTTTTTCAGGATCTGAAGTGGAGTCTCAGTATCTGAAGGTTACTAAATATTAAGCAAAAATTACATCTCTCTCTGTTCCCATTTCAAAAAAGTTTCTGCTTTCAAAACTTTTGGCAAGCATTCACTGTGCAACTTATATAGAGGTTTTTAAAATATGGCACAAAATTATAAGCTAAAACCAATTTAACGTAGGCTACTATCAAATCAAAGTATCCTTACAATTATATGTCTTGTACCTTGTTTTCTGTTTGGTCTAATATATGCTTTCCAAATATATCTTAAAAATAGAAAATAGATACTTTATCAAGAACACATTCAATATTATGTTTTTGACTTTTTTCCCAATAATAATGTCCATTTAGCCTTTCGGATAGGTTACTCAAATTATGGGATAGTTGGTACCTCTGCAGCAGCTCTCTATTTTACTAATACAAGTTAAAATGTGGTAATGAGTAAAAGTAGAATTTTGTTTCAATGTCAAACACACATTGACTAGTGTTTAACCTCAGTTCTCCAGAAGTTTGTAAGAATTAACTAATGTTCTCAAAAAATGCTTTATGATTTAAAAAATGTATGATGGGAAGAATAGTTTGTTAGTAGGAGGGTGCTAAGCTACCTTTCTCTTAGATTTAACTTCCTGAAGTGAGTATCTTTTGATTAAAAAGGGAGGGAAAACAGTCTCAGTGAATTTCAATGTGCTGAGTAAATTAAACAGACTTAACTCTTTTTCAAACAGGATCAACACCTTCTAAGGTAAATTACAGAAGGTAAAGCTTGCCAGCCTACCAGAGTGCCTCTCTTTCCAAACGGGTCTACTCAGTAGATGCACAATTCAGCTGAAGAGCAGGGACTATGGTGGAACAGAAAGGATATTTGTAATCCATTGGCATACATTTTTGCAAAGGAAAGTTGTTTAGTTATCGCCTTTAAATCTTGGAGAAATTGAAGTGCCTTGAAGTCTACTGTAAGAGCCCTATCCTAGTTATGTGACTATTGGAAAAGTATGGCTGTTCCATTAATTCCTGATAAACATATTCAGGTTTGCTTTTGCCAGCCTAGGGTCACTAAATGTTAAAGAAGGGTTGCATGTGGTAAGAAATATTCCAAAAGACTTTCTCCTTTTCTCCCTCCTGCTTTGATGTGAAATAGGAAAATATTCAGAACTTTTTCTAGTGCTGTGTATAGGCACAGAAGCCATCCTGGTGCAAGTTCCTGGCCTTGTAATGTACTCCTTCAACATGAAAAGCAAAATCCTGGAGTTTAGAAGTCTTGCCACTTCAGAATATGATTCTGAATTTTTGAACTCTTAGTGAATATTTTCTTTTCTCTTTATGTTGTATTTTATCAATGTTGCTATTACTATAAAATGCGAGGCTTTGGGGTTTTGGAGGCAGTGAGAAGTGTAATGTCCAGAACCTTTGACAAACAAGCTTCAAACTGTTAGGAAGATGATGTGTGTGAGAAAGCAGTCATCAATACCAGCCTGGGTTTCAGAAGTGACGAGTAAGAATTTTGCCTCCTTTCTCTGGTAAATGGATTTAGAGCCGTCTTGTTCTACCCAGGAGTAACTGCTCTAGGGCCAAGATTCAGCTGATGTCTCAGCTCTCAGAAATCGAACTCACTATCAGCTTCTTACCTCTGGTGTTAGGTGTGCTTGCAGTGAAAACGTCTTAAATGTGGTTTGAATCAAAGAGTCATTAGGATAAGATAACTATATTCATATTTAAGTTGCAAGAAAGAAAAGAATATTGACCTTCTGTTTTTCTTCTACTAACAATTTGACAGAAGATTTTTGCTTAAACGCATCTGAACCTCTTTGTAGTATGTATCCTCAGAGGAAATTGTAAAGCTCTTCACTCTAAATAAATTTCTTGTTTCTGGCTGAATTAATCTCCTTACGAAGGTTTTAAAATGACCTGTCTTTAAAGCATAGTGGGTGGGTGTTTATTTTTTGTTTTTTAAACAAGGTAAGGCTTTTTATGTAAAATATGCTCTAGCCTCTTTATTAAGTCTTGTGTTTCATAATAGATGATGGCGAGACTGTAGAGCGAGAACGTTTTTTCTCCTATAAAGTGAGAACATTTCCAAAAATGTTGAAATATTTCATATGTTGAATGAGAGAAGAAATGACAGTTAATAGTAATGGTTTCATTGTGGATGATGTGATGGTTCTGTTCACGCTTAAAGCTGTTCTACCCTTCTCTTTCAGAGAGGTTCTTTAAGTTTTCTTTTGTTTATCACTCCTGCCAAAAATTTAACAGCTGAGATGGTGTTATTCACAGTAGCTATTTCCTTTGGACTAGCTGAAGATAACATTTTTGTTAGTTCCAGCTTTACAAGGTTTTTTTTTTTCCAAATCCTTGGCTATTTTCCAAAATAAGGATTAGAGAAAAATATTTTGTTTTCCCAATATAAACGCAAATAACTGCAGCAGTTTCACTAGGAAGCTCTGGGCATTCATTCACAAGCCAAGCATTCATTTCTGTGGAAAATGTACCTGCCATTTTAAACTTTTTTTCTTTATGTTAATAGTTAACACCTCTCTTATCCTGTTTGCCATTCTGTTGCCAGCCACTCATTTGGACTCCATGGAGACTCTCCTTTGGAGCTTGTTCCTTCCTTGGTTGGTGCGGGGAAAGGAAGCTGTAGGAAGCTCTGTGATGGTGAAAGTGTGGGGTTTTTTTGCATTTCCTTTAAATTCTGAATGTCCTTAACAGTTTTAATCGCCTAACACCCAGTACTTGTGTGCAGATCTCCTTAGGCTTGTGCTGCCCTCAGAGCATCTGGTTCTTCTGTGATGATCCCAGACTACTGGTAGTGGTGCAGCTTGCTCTCTTAAATGTTTCTGGCCTTCAAGTTGAATGCTGTTGAAATTGAGTAAAAAAAATTGGAGTACATCCAATGCACTAGGTGTATTAATTTATCACAGTATTTGTGTTTTCATGCTGCTCAGAACAGATTTATAATTGGGTATTTCAACTTCTCTTTCTGTCAAATTTAAGGACTTATCTTGTTTCCTACCCACAGTGCTGGAGCTTGAATGGTTGGCAGACTTCTGTACGTGCAGAGGTTGGGCCTCTGCATGTTCAGCCCTAACGATGGGGTGGATGTTGGATGGTTTTATGGCCTGTTTATATTTGGAATGCATTTGCTGTTATGAGGGGGAAAGAGACTGTTTGAAAGTACTTTGAGAAGTGTAAATGGGCTGCATGAACTGAGACGTTCTGTGCTTCAGTGCTGCTGTTACCGCCCTGCATTTTCTGTCTCTGAAGTCAGCTAAACTATCAAGCTGGGAAGCTGTTGATAGGAGAAATATCATTTCTGCTTAATGTTATTATGTATACTGATGGCCTGTGATTCTGGTACTAAATAGCTCTTCTTTTTTATAGGCATATGATATTCTGTGACTTGTATGGTAAAATCTAGGATCACTTTTTATTTTGGTAATGGAAATTAGGATTTGGAGGTTTAGAAAATCTGAAGTTTTCAATATACTACACAGTTAATTTTGCAAATATTAGAGAGACTATATTCATATGTTTCTTAAATCACTTTCAAACACAGCTTTGAGGCTACTTCTGTCGTGACTTTTTCTTATGTATGTTTGTTTTTGTTGTTGTTTTGGTTTTCAGGGATTTGTGGGCCTTAAAGCAAATGCTTTCAAAAAGTCAGATGTAATATATATCAGTGATGCGATTTGGCTCCTTGCAAGATGTTGAGCAAATCATATGTTTCAAACATAGCAACCCAGAGGGGAAAGAAGTGTGGTGTACCAAACAAATTCTCCAAATGCTGGGCTGGTACCCTTGCTGCAGCGTGTCCTTCTCATCTGTATTTTTCCATGCTGTTGCGTTGGGTCTTCCTTGATGGTGTTGTACTGTTTTTCCCACAGACTATCTGCTATTCTGTAGTTCTATCCTGTAAAGCAGAAAGCATGTCAGAATTTTAGTGCATTATATGGATAGCGGCTTCAGTATATTTGTCTTGCTGTAATCCATTAGAATAATAAAATATGGAAGAGACTTGTGATGGTTGTCTAGTTCATGCTCCAGTTCAGCCCATGGCTACCTCTGATGTTAGGTGAGAGTGATACCCAAATGAGGCTTGACTATTTGCAAAATATCTCCTCTGAACAACTTGTCCTAGCATTTGGACTACACATTGTGAAAGACTTTTTTTTTTAAGATGATACCTAGAATTTTTTTTTGTCTCTGAGAAAAGAGTCCGTCTGCCTCCTTTCTAATCACAGGTAGCTGAAACTGATTAAAAAGCCCATTTAGCCTTCTCTTCCTAAAGCTGACAAACACGGCTCTTTCAGCCTCTCTATTATAAAATCAAATGCTTCAACCCCCTGCTCATCTTGAAGATGATCTGCAGGATTTGCTTTGGTCCAGGCTGTGTTCTCTTAAGTGCCTAGCAGAGGGGAATAATCATTTCCCTTGATCTGCTGGCCGTGTTCTCGTCAACGTAACACGCTCCTCATGACCATGAGGATGAACTGCTGATTCAGTTGCTATTCTGTATTTCTTTTTCATTAGTTCTTTCAGAAAACAACAGTTTCAACAAGGGTAAGGAGAGGAGTAGTTGTGAACTGTATAGAAGGAGATATCTGCCTACATGGCAGCCTTCCCTCTCTTACCTCTCAAACAGTCAAGACAAATGCACCGAAGAAGGGAGCCCTGTGTCTTAGTGGATGCGTTGTTTAAAGCATCAGAAGTAGATTCTTCACTGAGAATGTAAAGAAGCTGCAGCAACACAGGGAAAAATATCTGAGCCTGGTTCTGCAGCCTGAGATTTGCACACATTACTCTGAACGTAGTGCAAGTGTCTCATCCCTTTTGGACCAAGAATCCCTAATAGAGAAGGACTAAGGATTGTTATCTGATTCATCTTCTGGGACAAATATTTGTTAAGCTTCCCGATAGTGTGGATCATTCTGTAAAGAAAATTCTTCAGGTCTTTGTAGTAGTGATGGAATTTCAAAGCTAAGGCATGTGTGTTGTACATACCTGTTTGTGGCACTAATACTCTTCTGTGTGTTTTATTTTACCTTGAAAAGAGAATATTTTTGTAAACTTCATGTTGTATTTTATTAGCTTTGCTTTTAAGAATTTCTTAATTTCCAAATAGGTTCATTTCACAGTTTTCAAGTGTCTAGAGAACTTTAGCTTTCACTCTGTCAAATACTTGAAGTAGTTACATTTTTCTTGGACTACTGTTTTTATAACTGCCCTAATTCCTTTTACTTTCTGCTTTACCATGAAGTTTTACTGATAGTAAGGAAATGAGATTTTTTTTTTCCTTTGTCATTGCAGCAAAACCTGGCATCCACCTAAGCTAAGAAAACAGTCTGTTCCCTAGGGAAACTTTTCTAGAATTAGCCTTGGCTTTTATGTATGCAGTGCACCCTCCTAGACTGCTGTTTAGTTTAGCTTGGCCTGAAGCAAAATGTTTCAGGATAGTTAGATTACCAGGATCTCCCAAACTAATCTTATGAAAATATACTAAAAATAATTCTTTATTTCCCTCTATAAAGTGCGTGACTTTCCATCTTTAGTATAGCTCTATTCTCATGCTGTCCAGGGTAACTGTCAATTGTGTTGTGATCCTGGATAAGGCCTGGCTTGGTGCCATTCCTACAAGTGGTGGGAATTGGTGTCTGCTTTTGCCAGAGGCAGAGCAGATAGGGCAGCCCTCTGGCAATTTCTTCCTAGAGCTCAGCACTTTTCATTAAGAAAAAGTGAATTTTGTCAGCAACATAAAGCATTTGCTTCTTGTCATGGTGGTGAAGTCCATGACTTGGTAGCTGTCCTCAAAACCTGCAGAGGCAACACCAAAGATGTAGGGCTTAGAAGCATCAGAATTCCCTATGGATGATGCGAATGACCATTCAGGTCCCAGGGAGGGAGTCAGGAGTTGGACTTACCTAAAAACTGATCTTCCTGACCTTGCAAGGAGAACTTCCCGACCCCAGGAAAAGGCGCCCTGGAATGCCCTGCAGCAGAAGGGCAGGGATCCAAGCACCTTGGCCCCCTCTCGCTGGAAGGCTGAGTGACTGCTGTGTGGTGCGCACTTGCGTGATACGTGTGCTGCAGCCCCTTCTTTTCCAAGGAAAATGGAAATAGTCCAGCAGTTGTAAGACAAGATGATCAGAAATGTGAAAATAAAGCACTGTGTGTTTTTAGATTGTAAATATTACGCTGTTTGTATACACATTTTTATGGAATTCTAATGAACGGAGTAAGTATTTGTTGTGATGAGTGCTTTGAATTGGTCTTGGAGTGGCTTCCTTCTAAACAACCCATCATGTTAGTTGTGTTTTCCTTCTATAACCAATTCCAATTTCAAAATACCGGAAAGAAGAATACTTTGGAAGTACATTGTTTTAGAATACATCCCTAAATGAAGAAGAGAAATAATGATTTTTACTTGACAGTGTGTGCAGAATAATAAGGTGGTAGAATGAGCCTTGCCTCTAGCTTTCCCTAGCTTTTGTCATTGATACAAATAACTCCAACCTATGAGCATAAAGAGAAGATGGGTGCTTGAAAATGTGATTCTGTGAGTCTGGTTGGATAATTTAAAAATTTCCTGTGTGCTCTGACATGACTTTGCATAGGAAAAGTGAGGGTGTCTTGTTGAAGTATAAACTGGTTAAAAGTTAATACTATTTTTTGATAAGGCACCCATCCTAAACTAAAATGTTCATGTATTTCATATATATGCTTAAGTAATTAAGGATCCACAAATTTCTTTCTTTTGCATATGCTTCTACAAGTCAATACTCTCTATATTTGGGGTTCAGATCATGTTGCCTGTTTAAGGTGAGGATGAGGACAGATATTATTTTATGATACATTGTTAATCCTTTGTTCTGAGACATTTTGGAAGTTTTAATTAGAGTTAAAATATGGTGCATGTTTACAAAAAGCCTGAAATCTATGTGGACCTATCAATTATAATTATTTGAATCATTAGAACATCTAATTTTTTTGCTTAAGGATACACAAATATACCATTAAATCTGTTTTTTAAGATTTTCTTTTCCAATTTAATGTCTGAATCCAAATTCATAAAGAGTTGGAAAAATGAGATGTCTGAGCTATAGGATTCACAGGGATTTCATATGAAGCCTATTTAATCAGGATAACACTGTTATTAATATTCATAAAGTCAGCTGGAACACAAATGACAGACTATAGGGGCCTAAAATTTTTTACTTGTGAATTTATTAAAAGCAGCTTAAAAAATTAATGGAATTTAAGTAAAGTTGACGAAAATGAAAATCTTATGTTAGCAGAAAAAATCTTTATTGGAACTTTCTCTAAGACTATCTCACATTGATATCTTTGACAGGTTTCATTGGTACTTAAGGAAGAAAGATGCATGAATGGTCATTTAAAAGGATTTAAACACATTGGCACATTAATTTTTACATGAATAATAAGTAGTTTCCAAAAGCAATTAACTTACAGTGTACAAGATTTGAATAGGAAAATAGGACTGTGACATCAAAGGGCAAAGCAAATGTGCTGTACATTTTAAACTTTTAATAATGTGACTTCTTAAAATCTCTCTCACTTCCACAGTAGGTAAAGTAACAGTGAAGATAGCTCCATACAGCTTTAGTTTTGGAGTGTGTTAAGGTCTGGACCAAAGAAATGCTTTGACCAAGTGCTGTTGGCAGCTTAACTGTGGTGAACATATTCTCTTGAATCTGGCTTTCTTTACCATTTGTGCCTGCAAAATATGCATATGATGGCTTTTTT